>JAGKTI010001185.1:0-31433 GCA_018397915.1 Birgus latro
CCTGCGTGCAAGGCCTGGGGGAGCTGGGTTTACGATAGAAGAGTTGAGAGGTAGGATGGAACTGGAGTGTATTGGTGTTGTGATGAGGAGAGGTAGGCTGAGGTGGTTTGGACATGTGGAGAGGATGGGGGAGGATAATTGGGTACAGAGGGTGAGAAGTGTTAATATTGGGGGAGGGGTAGACCGAGAAAGACATGGGACGAGGTCATTAAATGTGACTTAAGGGTTAAGGGACTGAATAGGGAGGCTGCCAGAGATCGAGCAGCGTGGAGAGCCGCCATTAGGTGACCAAGGCCGACACATGCAAGCATGTTGGAGCCTTCAAAAACGAAACGAAACGATAAAATGTGATAAAAGATGATTTCCATGTCCGATACTTACTTATACTACGCTGGCAAGTTCTGAGCACCTATGCTTTACTCACCTCAAAATCATCATTTTTTGGTTAAAATTCAATTAACTCATGCTTTGTGTGCATTATTTATGTGAAAAGGGACCTAAATAAGTGCTATACATGTCCGGTAGGGAGGCAGGAAGGTAGTTTTCTGATTTAGGTTAGGTTAGGGTCATGAATGACCAGTGCTGGAGCTTCAGGCCCAATATTCGGACAAGACTAATGTCCGGACATGCCTTTGGCTATTACGTCGGATAGTGGGGGGATTACTTATCAGTAGTCATGGAGGGTAACATTGAAGCCCAAGAAGAGATTGAAGAAGTGTTTAGTTTAGGTAAGTACGAGGAAGGAGGGGCGAGGCCATTGAAAGTGAAGTTCAAGTCCAAGGTAATAGTAAATGAAATCATGAATAGGACATGGAAATTAACAGACAAAGAGGGCTTCAATAATGTCTGAATAAGGAGAGATGCAAATGAGGAAGAAAGAGCTAAAATAAAGGAGTTAGTAAAGGACGCTAAGGCAAAAAAAATGAACAGAGAATGGAGGAGAAGACAGTGTTTTATTGGAAAGTTATGGACCAGAAATTGAGGAAGTGGTACCAACGGAGAAGAGGAGAGAAGAGGATATAAGTAATAATGAAAAAAGTTTGAAAGTGGCATACACTAATATTGATGGATTAATATCGGCAGTGTTAGAAATCAACAATTTCTTGAGGGAACATGAACCTGATGTTATGTGCTTTGTAGAGACTAAGCTAAGTGAGAATATTGATATCCATATGAGAGATGGCAAATACAAATTGTGGAGAATAGACAGAAAAGATAAAATGGGAGGAGGAGTGATGACAGCAGTGAAGAACAACATAAGTGTAGATACTGTGGAAATGGGAGAGGGTAGGGCCGAAGCGATAAATATGAAATTAGAAACTGGGGAGAATTGTATGAGAAAAATGGCAAGAGAAATATGGCAGTAGTATATGTTCCACCTAAGACAAGAGCATGGATTGATGATGAATACCACGAGATGTTGGTAGACATGGTTAGTTATCTACAGAAAGTGATTGAGAAAAGCAACAATATAATTCTAATCGGTGATTTTAATTGTAAAGAGGTGAATTGGGAGGAATGGGACTCAGGAGGCGGCGAAGATTCGTGGGGCACTACATTGTTAAACATTATAATGAATAATGTAATGACGCAGTGGGTCAAAGGAGAGACACGATTTCGAGGTGATGACACCAGCAAGATTAGATATATTGCTAACCCAAGAACCTGACGTAATTGAATCTTTGAAGTATCTGTGTCCTATGGGAAAAAGTGATCACGTGGTCATTGAGAGTCAGATGATAATAGGGAATGTGGTGCCAAGAGACGAGCTAATTTATAGGCAGGGAAGATACAACTTTGGGAAGGCAAACGTTACAGAACTGAGAAAATTTTTTGAAAATGCAGATTGGAAAAAATTCAGAGAAACAAGAGAGATTCAGAGGAAGTGGGATATCTTTCTAGACCTCTGTAATTCAGAAGTGGAAAAATATGTTCCAAGAGTAACTGGGAAAGAAAACAGGGAAAAAAAGTGGTTTAATAGAGGTTGTATGATAGCGAAAAAAGAGAGAGACATGGCGTGGAACAAATGGAGAAAGAGAGGTAATAACAGAACAAAGGAAGAATATAAAAGAACTAGAAATGAATATACAACAATTCGTAGAGAGGAAGAAAGGAACTTTGAAAAAGGTATAATCGACAAATGTAAGGATGAACCCAAATTGTTTTATAGAATTGTTAATGGCAAATTGAATCAAAAGGAAGGAATCACCAAACTGAAAGTAGAAGGAGAGGTCTATAAAGATGCAGCAATGCAAGCTGAAATAATGAACAAATGTTTCCAATCAGTTTTTACTAATGAAGGGGAGTTTGTGGGGGGAGGAGGGAGTGACTAGGAATGTAGTGATAAAAGATATAAACATGGAAGTGCAGGAAGTGTACAAATTACTGGAAACTCAAGATGTAAGGAAAGCCCCAGGACCAGATGAAATTTCAAACTGGGTACTGAAGGAATGCAGAGAACAACTGGCGGATAAGATTCACAGTTCAATTGTGTGTTCACTGGAAGAAGGGAAAGTGCCTCGGGAATGGAAGACAGCAAATGTTGTACCAATTTACAAGGGAGGAAACAAGGAAGAACCCCTGAACTATAGACCAGTGTCCCTAACCAGCATGGTTGCAAAATTATGCGAGAGGATTCTGAAAGACAGATGAATAAAATATCTGGTAGAGATGAATATTTTGTTGAAATATCTGGTAGAGATGAATATTTTGACTGAAAGTCAATTTGGATTCAGAAGTGGAAGATCATGTGTTTCCAACTTGTTGAGCTTTTACTCAAGGGCGATTGACATGGTACAGGAGAGAGACGGTTGGGTGGATTGTGTGTATTTAGATTTGGAGAAGGCCTTTGACAGGGTACCCCACAAGAGACTAATGTGGAAATTAGAGCACGTATGAGGACTGAAGGGTAACCTCCTGGAATGGATGGGAGACTTTTTGAGAGACAGACAAATGAGGACGGTAATAAAGGAGAGGACGTCTGGATGGAGAGAAGTAACAAGTGGTGTCCAACAGGGCTCGGTGTTGGCGCCAGTAATGTTCCTGATTTACGTATGTGATATGGTAGAAGGAGTGAACAGTTATGCAAGTCTGTTTGCTATGATGCAAAGATCTTGAGGAAGGTAGAGGTTGAAGGGGATTATAAAATGTTGCAGGAGGATCTGGATAGGATGCATGATTGGAGCCGGATGTAGGAAATGAAATTCAACGCAAAAAAATGTAAAATATTGGAAGTGGGTAAAAGCACCAAGAGACCATCACTGAATTATATGATGGGTAATGAACCAATCACAAAAGCAAGAGAAGAGAAAGATTTAGGAGTGCTGGTCCAGGATAGTTTGTCATCTGAAAAACACATTAACAAGATAGTTAGAGAGACATATAAACTCTTGACCAACATAAGAGTAGCATTTCATTACATGAATGAAGAGATGATGAAAAAATTGATAGTGGCCATGATCCACCCCAGGTTAGAATGTGCAGCAGTAGTGTGGTCCTCACACAAAAAGAAAGATATAAACAAGATTGAGAGAATACAAAGAACAGCAACTAAGATGGTCCCAAGTCTCGCAGATCTGTCATACAGTGAGAGGCTAGAAAGGCTGGATTTGCCTTCCTTAGAGGAAAGGAGAGAGTGGGGTGACATGGTTGCAGTGTTCAGGACCCTGACGGGAGTAGATAAAATTGATAGAGAAGATCTGTTTGTGTGATAAGAGAGCAACAAGAGGACACGGACTGAAACTGAAGAAGCCACGCTGCTTGAAGAACATCATGAAATATAGTTTTCCGTATAGATGCATAGACCTGTGGAATAGACTGGACAAAGGATCGTCCTATCTAAAAACTTAAATGAGTTTAAAACAAAATCTGACTTACTGAGAAAAAGAGACGGGACCCCACGAGCATAGCTCATTTCCTGTATATCATAATTAGGTAAATAAGGTAAATACACACACAGAATATGTGCCAAAAGTAAGGGGAAAGAACACAAGAAAAAGGAGTCATTTAATGGAAGGTGTATGCTAGCAAAAAAAGAGAGGGACATGGCATGGAACAAATGGAGAAAGAGAAGTAATAACAGTACAAAGGAAGAATATAAAAGAACTAGAAATGATTATACAAGAATGCATAGAGAGGAAGAAAGGAGCTTTGAAAAAGGTATAATTGACAAATGTAAGGATGAACCCAACTTGGTTTATAGATCTGTCAGTGGCAAATTGAAATGAAAGGAAGGAATCACCAAACTGAAAGTAGAGGGAGAGGTCTATCAAGATGCGGCAATGCAAGATGAAATAATGAACAAATGTTTCCAATCGGTTTTCACTAATGAAAGGGAGTTTGTGGAGGGGGAGGGAGTGACTAGAAATGTAGTGATAAAAGATATAAAAGTGGAAGTGCAGGAAGTGTATAAATTATTGGAAACTCAAGATGCAAGGAAAACCCAAGGACCGGATGAAACTGAAGAAGCCAAGCTGCTTGAAAAATATCAAGAAATATAGTTTTCCTTACAGCTGCACAGACCTGTGGAATAGCCTGGACAAAGAGCTCATCCAGTCAAAAAACTTAAACGAGTTTAAAGCAAAATTTGACTTATTGAGATAGAGAGACGGGACCCCACGAGCGTAGCTCATTTCCTGAATATCACAATTAGATAAATACAATTAGGCAATTAGGTAAACACACACACACACACAGACACACACACACACACAATCCTTGGTGTAACATACATCAGTGTCATTTAAACAACATATCACAAACATTAAAAATAAATTAACACCAAGACAATTCCCAATGGGCACTTGCCCATACAACATTTGAAGACAACAAAGTAACCACCACCATCACAGTATACAAACAATATATACGTTCTGTGATGAATTATGCAAGCCCTGCTCGGGCTCCTAACCGCACTAAAACACACTATAACACTCTCCAGACCATACAGAACAAGGCCCTAAAAATAATCACAGCCTGCACAGCTACCATGCCCACAGACCACCTACACCCAGAAACCAAAGTCCTCAAAGTCAAAGATTATCTAGACATGAGAGGCACCCAAATTCTCGCTGCAGCCTCCACAAACTCACAGCATCCACTACACTACATGGCAGCACATCCACACACCAAGGAACATCAAAACAACACCCAGCACACGATATTATACACAAATACTGTCATCTCTTCCCCCTCACCTGCCTCAGACGAGCTTCCAGAAGCATATCCATACTCAGATTACTCACTGCTGCATTCAGTCACTTAAAGACAACACACAGCTGCATGCATGGCCTTCTGATATCCATCCTTCTGGTTTACATCTCCCTCATGAGGACAGGGTCCACCTGGCAAGGCTGAGATGTGGGCATCATCCAGCCCTCTTAAGCTATCAGAAGAGGGTGGATGACTTCGTCGCTGATGCCTGTCCAGGATGTAACACAGCACCCCATACTATATTTAGCACATTATGGAAGACAGCACTGCACACAATGACCCACGCCAACAATACAACATACACACCTTGAGAGCTCTGTCGGAAAGCCCGGTCTCGGCCGTGGCCTTCCTTAGGGACTCGGTGCTGTTCGGCCAGACTGCCTAGGGAACAACTACTACTACTACCCTTACTACACCTAACACATTATCACTGGCTGCACAAGACCACTCCCCCAGCTCTCTTATACATTGATATGAATATCTTCATATGAGAGGCACACAGTTCTATGCGACAGCATGTGCTAACACACAATGCCTTTGTCATTACGTAACAGAGCCACACAACAAACTAGGCACCTGAAACAGTCACTACACATACAGTAATCGACTCTTCAACAACATCCCAACTCCAGATATTCCAGCATCATCAAAGAAGAACACCTGCGTACATTAGACCTCGGTGTTTGTGGTCCTGATTTGAATAAACACGTTTTGGTCGGAAAGATAAACCCTGACCATGCCAGTAAATGTAGATGAAAAACAGTTTGCATAGGAAAATTCCAAATGCCAGTCCCTGTCTGCAACCATTCCCCCCAAGTTCCTCTGCATGCTCACCCCAGGTAAATTAAAAACATTATCATTTTTGTAGAAATTCTGCTGAAACAGATAATTCAACACTGCCAGAATTATAGGATATGCAATGGCTGTTTTCACTTAATCGGCTGCCCATTCACACACACATTACTTGCTGCCAGCCTTTTGTCTCTCTCACCTCATTACTACAACTGTCAGTAGTCAGGTCTCAGTATACGTTTGTTTGGTATGTGATAAATCAGTAGAATGATGATCTAAAAGTAACACCTAGTTTTGGGATAACAATGGCTAAAATCGCTTATACGATAATTGTAATGACCACATATGACAATCCCATATGGATACAGTGATGCACACAAGCTGACATTCAGACATTTACCCCAAGATGGCTGCTCAGTGCTTGCCTGTGCAGAAACCCCAACTTTACTTCTGTGCACATGACTTGCTTAATGCTACCCCTTTGAAGTCCTGTCTTGCTTATCCACTTGCTCATTCCCACACCTGTGATGTTTTCCTTGCATTCCCTGAGTTACCAGACCATCCTGTATGTGCAAGACTATTGAAACACCATCATTATCACCAGTAACAGTGCAAGTGTGCAGCCAAAAATACAGTTTGCAATAATAAGTGAAGAGAGAACTTTTTGTGTGTGAAATAACTGAAACTTGTGACACGGAAATCATGTCTGGTGCTACCCCCAGTAGAAAGAATGGTGCTGCTGATGCTGCCAAGGGCAAACCTAAAAGGATAAGGCATAGCCTTTCCCTTGATGGGATAGTGGATGTTGTTAAATGCCATAAGGAGGGGCAGGAGGTGAGCAAGATCACTGAGGCCCTAAAGCTGCCACAGACCACGGTCTCTGCTGTCAGTAAAAAATCTGAGGCTGCCTTAGCAGCATTGCAGAACATAGTTTCCATGACTGCTAAATGTCTAACCAAAAGTAGTGAATCTATTATGGAGAAGAACCATCCCCTAGTTTATCTATCTATCGACAGACACCTTAATCCCGTAAGGGGTGGACACAAACAAATCACCTCCATGATGCCTTGTCCCCTGCCATTTCACAGCCCTGCTCCTAGCTCACAACCCTCCCTCTCTCGTATACCTCTCCACATCATCCCTCTTAAAGAAAGAGTGATGAAAAAGTGGACATATGTACCTAGGAGGAAAATTTGGAAGATGGAAAACCAGGCACTAAGGGATACCTTCTATAGTGAGATGAGGAGAGTGGTGGCTGAACAGGGAGTCATAGACAGGCATTAATGAACAGTACAGAGCCCTTAAGAACAACCTCTTGAGAGTTACTGATGCAATATGTGGTTGGACAAGAGGCCCACCAAGACATAAAGAAACTTGGTTGTTGGATGAGGGTGTAGAAGCCACACTAGGAGTAGACTGTAGCACCAGTCGAGCAGGGCAGTACTCCCAAGGTGGATGGAAGGCTGATGACAGGGAGAGCTGGAGCTCCCGTTTCATCAGCCCTGAGGACTTGTTCCTGACCATCCCCCTTTGCTGAACTTTTTCAGTGTCTCAGTAACACAGAGAGTAGTCCAGCATGCTCTCCAATACAAGTTTCTCTAACCGTCAACACCAAACTACATGCACACTACACACTACACTTCCTTTTCAAAATTTGTAAGAAAATGGCGCACAAAAATCATGCCTCGGAGTCCTGGGGGGGGGGCATAAATGCCCCCACCATCTGCCCCTCTCCTGGTGACGACTCACAGAGCTGCCTGGAACCACTGTCTGACTCACTCCTCCTTCATTTCTGTAACATTCGCGGCCTTTCCTCTGACTTTCGCTCTGTTGAACACCACCTCTCCTCCTCTAAACCTCACCTTCTCTTTCTCTCTGAGACTCAGCTGTCTGAGGCAACTGACAGCAAACCCTTTTCTGTATCCTCCTACTTTCTCTATTCCCATTTCAAAGCCAAAGATGGCTGTTGTGTATATGTACGCAATGATCTATCTTGCTCTCGTCTTCCTGAACTTGATTCTTCTGAATTCTCTACCCTCTGGCTTAGGCTTTCCTGTCATTCTCTGACTAAATATATCTGTGCTGTTTACTTATCTCCTAATTCTACTGACTATCAAAAATTCTTTGACTATCTTACTTCTACGATGGAACACATTCTATCCATTTCTCCTTTCTGGTTGTTCCATAGCCGCTGTTGTAGACGGCCATCGTTCTTCTCCTAGACCTATCAACAGTGGTGTTCCTCAGGGCTCTGTCCTATCACCAACTCTCTTCCTTTTATTCATCAATGACCTTCTAAGCTGTACATCTAACCCTATCCACTCATATGCTGATGATTCCACCCTTCACCTTTCCATTCGGTTTCCGCAACGTCCATCTCTGCAGTTACGTCAATAAAAAAGGGATGAGGCTGTGGCATACCTAATGTCTGACTTGGCTCGTATCTCTGTTTGGGGTAAAAATAATCTTGTTATTTTTAATGCATCAAAAACTCAGTTCTTACACTTATCAACCCGACAAAATCTTCCTCAGGATTACCCACTAATGTTTAATAATGTCCAGCTCAGTCCTGCATCATCCTTGAACATGCTTGGGGTTTCATTCTCTCGGGATTTGTCTTGGAAAGAACATATTACATCTCTTGTGAAATCTGCTTCCAAGAGATTAGGAGTGCTAAGCCGATTCCGTACTTTCTTTACCCCTGCACAGTTGTTGACCTTGTACACGGGTTTTATTCGCCCGTGTATGGAGTACAACTCTCATGTGTGGGGAGGCTCCCCACATGCAGCTCTTCTCAATAGGGTGGAGTCAAAGGCTTTTCGTCTCATTAACTCTCCTCCTCTTACTGATTCCCTTCAACCTTTGTCTCTTCGCCGCACTGTTGCATCTTTATCTCTCTTCTATCGCTACTTCAACGGTCACTGTTCCTCTGAACTGTCTGCTTGTATCCCTCCACCTCTACGACGGGCACGTAGCACCCGTCTGGCAACTAACTTTCATCCCTTTTCTGTCCAGCTCTCTAATGCAAGAGTTAACCGTTACTCCCAGTCCTTCGTTTATGCAACTGGTCTACTCTGGAACTGTCTTCCTCTATCTGTATTTCCTACTTCCAATGATCTCCAGTCTTTCAAACGCAGTGTGTCCAGGCATCTCGAAATGAACGGATCTTGAATTTGGCTCTCATTTGTATTGTTTTTGCTTTTTCTTGGAAGGAACAGTATGCAGGCCTGTGGCCTTTGGTTCCTCCTTCCTTGCATTAAAAAAAAAAAAAAAAAAGTTAAGGAGAAAAGAAGGCTTTTCCAGGAATGGAAGAAGGGTGGTGACAAGGAGGAATACTTGGCTGCTAAGTGTAGGGCTAGAAGATAGGAATACAGGGTGAAGTCTGAGTACTTGATAACCGAAACAATGTGGGAAGGAAATATATGATATTTAAGGTGGCAGATCAGGTGAAGAGGGATAATCGGGATATTATAGGTGAGCAGTATGTGAAGAATGATGAAGGAGGGGTAGTTGTGAACAGTGGGATATTAACCACTTAACCGCGGGCCGTCACTTTCGTGATGCTCGGTGGCGATGGCTCGAGCCGTGGGCCGTCAGTTGGGTGCCTCTGTTTTCTTATTAAGTAGCCAGGGCTTTCAAGATATAAATATATATGAATAATGTTAGGAGAAGCCTGAGTGATATTTATATCACTCAGGCTAGTTTTGGCCAATATTTAAAAAAAAAAATAAGTCAGAGTGCGAATTACCACCGGCGGGAAGTGCCAGGACTGCCTCCCAAGATATAAATATATATGAATAATGTTAGGAGAAGCCTGAGTGATATTTATATCACTCAGGCTAGTTTTGGCCAGTATTAAAAAAAAATAATAAGTCAGAGTGCGAATTACCACCGGCGGGAAGTGCCAGGACCGCCTCCCACAACCCCGCGGTTTAGGGGTTAAAGATGCATGGAGAGAGCATTATAACTGGCTGTTGAATGAGGAGTTTGGCTGGGACAGGGAAGGTTTGGAGCCAGCAGATCCAGTGTTTGGCCCTTGGCCTTTGATTGACACTGCTACTGTGAGTGAGGCAATAGGCAGGATGCGGGTGGGGAAGGCAGCAGGTGTGTCTGGGTTGACTGCTGAAATGTTGAAGACCTCAGAAGATACTGGGGTGAGGCTAGTTACTGACCTGATAAATATGAATATACAGTAAACCCTTGATAAGCCGAACCTTTAGAAGCCGGAATCTTCAGTTAGCCGAACTCAGGCCGAGACCACGTATGAAGTAGGCCGAAATGCAAAAGTAGGGGGAGAAATGGCGCCAAGCGGACTCGTGGCGCCAGTCTGCTGCTTGCTTTTGGAGACGGTAGTTGCGCCATTCTTACTATCATTTAGTGCTGAACAGTGCTCTCCTTTTGCCTTCTGCCTTGCCATGGAAGGTTCATAGCTTAAAAGAAGTGATACTGGCACCTCTAGTCGTAAAGGAATGAAGCTAAAAAAAAAAAAAATGTGCGCGTGTGACAGTGTAGCGATCATGATTAAAGTTCAGTACTATTATTACTGAAAGTGTTACATTGCAGTCTATCACAGTGATTACATTTAAGTTTAGTTCATAATATAGAGTGAAATAAATACTGGGTACTGTTTAGAATTTACGTTAAAGTATGAACTAACCCACCTCCACCAACTCTGTCTCCAAAACAAAACAAACTGCCGAACTTCGAAGAATCTACTGCTTCTAACGAAAGGTGTTACGTTGCAGTCTATTACAGTGATTACATTTAAGTTTAGTTCTTAATATAGAGTGAAATAAATACTGGGTACAGTTTAGAATTTACGTTACAGTATGAACTCAACCACCTCCACCACCTCTGTCTCCAAAACAAAACAAACTGCCAAAGAATCTACTGCTTCTAACGAAAGGTGTTACACTGCAGTCTATTATAGTGATTACATTTAAGTTTAGTTCTTAATATTGAGTGAAATAAATACTGGGTACTTTTTAGAATTTACATTCAAGTGTGAGTTAAACCACCTCCACCACCTCCGTCTCCAAAACAAAACAAACTGCCGACGATCTTCTGCCTCTGACGAAAGGCAAATTATGTGCACTGAATTCTTTCTTTTTTGTCTTTATTAATTTATACACCGTATATGCTCCTTTACTTTAGTGTTAAGAAGACAGGGAATAAGTATTGTTATTGCAATTTTGGGGGGGTGAAAATCCATCTCCAAATCACGTTACCAACAGTCGGTACTGCCTCTGTGAATGATTTCCTACCAATTAACCACTTCAGTACTGTGACGTCTATTTCTACTTTATTTACGCTTCCTCCAGCCGATTTTATGGCACTCAGGACTGGACTCACATACTGATTGGGCTAACGAAGGCTGTACCAACCCCTTGCACTTCCACAGATCCAACCTACAGTGACTAAAATTGTCTGGTGGCAGCAAGATCAAAATGAAAATACACCCAGCACTGAAGGGGTTAAATGTATATTAAATGCACTATATTGTTTTTTGTCATAACTAGTTTATTTATATATGCTTCTTTAATTTAGTGTTGAAAGGACAAGTAATAGGTATTGTCTTAGCAATTTTTGGGGGTGATAATTCGGTAATTTAGCAGTTTTGGGGGGTGAAAATTTGGTAAGCCGGAAAATTCGGTAATTCGAACCAGGGTAGAGCCCCATATAGTTCGGCTTATCAAGGGTTTACTGTATATGAGTGTGTTGTCCCAGATGATTGGCTGAAGAGTGTAATTGTAAATGTGTACAAAGGGAAGGGTGATGCCCTGGAAATTGTAGAGGTGTAAAACTTTCAGATCAGATAATGAAGGAAATGGAGAGAGTTCTAGAATGTATGATTAGAGAGAGAGTGATTATTGATGAGGTGCAGTTTGGGTTTATGCCAGGCAGGGAGACCACTGATGCCATATTCATTGTTCGACAGCTTCAGGAAAAATATATTGGAAAGAAAAGGGAATTGTACTTTGTTTTTGTTGATTTGGAAAAGGCCTTTGACAGAGTCCCTAGAGAGGTGGTGAAGTGGGCAATGAGAAAGCTTGGGTTGGAGGAGTGGCTGGTTAGGGTGGTTATGACCATTCATGTGGGTGCTCGCACCCAGGTAAGAGTGAATGAGAGATTTGATTGATGAGTTTTCCTTGAATGTTGGTGTGCATCAGGGGTCAGTTTTGAGTCCCTTGTTGTTTATCATGGTACTTGAAGCCCTCTCACGTGACTTTAGAAATGGACTCCCGTGGGAGTTGTTGTATGCTGATGATTTGGTGTTGATGGCAGAGAATGAAAGGGAGGCGGAGGAAAGGTTTAGGAAGTGGAGAGATGGTATGGGGCACAAGGGCTTCAGGGTAAATGCAGATAAAACAAAAGTGATGATATCTAGGGTTGTGGCACAGTCAAAGAAGAGGGAGAGTCGCCATGTGCAATTTGCCACAAGGACGTGGGAAGTAATTCCATCTTGTGCAGTGTTTGTGATAAATGGGTGCAAAAGAAATGTAGTGGTATTAGAGGTAGACTGAAAGATAATGCTGATTTTATGTGTGCGGCGTGTCAGGGAGAGCAGGTGGAGATGATCAGGCATGAAAGGATTGAACTTGCTGGTGTCTCTTGAGTGTGTGGAAGAGTTTTGTTATTTGCGAGATATGTTGTGTGCTGGGGGTGGGGCTCTGTGGCTAGGGTGAAAAGTGGTTGGAAGAAGTTCAGGGAGCTGTTGCCTCTCCTGACATTGAGAGTACTCTTCCTACGTGCTAAGGGGTCTTTGTATGCAGCATGCGTTAGAAGTGTGATGCTGTATGGTAGTGAGACATGGGCAGTAAAGGAAGAGGATATTCGCAGGCTCAAACGTACAGAAATGACAATGATTAGGTGGATGTAGAGGGCGTCCCTGCGTGCAAGGCCTGGGGGGGCTGGGTTTACGATCAAAGTGTTGAGAAGTAGGATGGGACTGGAGTATATTGGTGTTGTGATGAGGAGAGATAGACTGAGATGGTTTGGGCATGTGGAGAGGATAGGGGATGATAATTGGGTTCAGAAGGTGAGAAGTGTTAATATTGGGGGTAGGGTTGCGAGGGGTAGACCGAGAAAGACGTGGGACAAGGTCATTAAGTGTGACCTCAAGGTTAAGGGACTGAACAGGGAGGCTGCAATAGTTTGAGCAGCATGGAAAGCTGCCATTAGGTGACCAAGGCCAATGCATGCAAGCATGTTGGAGCCTTCAACATGAACTCCCCAACTAACTTCTTTGGCACCCCGTTTAACTTTCTTTTACCTCTTTCCAGAACATTTTCTTACATTCCCTTCACTTTACACTCAAATTCCTTCCAAATTCCTCATCCACTCTCTTCTTACTAATCTTGTCACTTCTCTCTTCCTGTCTACATATACCTTTCTCTTCCATCTCTCAACTTCTTCCACGCCCGTCTCTCATCCACTCACTATACGCTTTCTTCTTTTGTGCCAGTCTCTCTCACCTCTTCATTCCACCATGCTGTTCCCTGCACCCCCTTTCATCTTCTCTTCACCCCATACACCACCTCACATGCTGCACAGATTTATTCCCTGAATATCTTCCACACACCTTCCACTTTCCCCATCTGCTTCAATCCATATTTACCTAATCACTCTTCCATTTCCCTCTAATATTCTGCCTTTTTTCCATCCTTTTGTAACCTTTCCACTCTCCTTGTATCTGCTGCCTCCTGTCCTTCCCTTCTTCTGTTTCTTTAATCCATATTTACCCAGTCACTCCTCCATTTCCCTCTTATATTCTGCCTTTTTTCCATCCTTTTGTAACCTTTCCACTCTCTTTGTATCTGCTGCCTCCTGTCCTTCCCTTCTTCTGTTTCTCCATTTCATTTGGACCTTGACCATTACACACCTTCTCATCCAGTCATCCACACAATAATCAATCATTGCCTTCCGTTCATTCAGTTCACCACCCACCTTTCTCATCACTCGCCATGTATACTTATGGATCATTTTGTGCCTGAAGAGGGTATTGGCTATCACCAACCCCCTCCTGGCACAAATGTCCACTAAAGCACAGCCATTCTCATCCATCTTTGGAGGCACACTCACCAACTACTCCGTCCGCCTTCACATTCCCTACTTTTCCATTCATATCTCCATTCAATAACACTCTGTCATTCCTTTCAAACTTTTCCATGCACACTTCCACATTTGTCCAGAACCCTTCTTTCACTCTGCGTGCACAATCTTGCGTTGGCACATACACACACACAGTCACACACATTTGTAGTCCAACTTTCACTCTTACCCACACAATCATTGAGCCAACTGATCCATACTCTCTTATATTCTCCTTCCATCTGCTACTCACAACCATACATACATACTCCTTCTTTTGCCATCTCTTTCTCACCTACTCCCATGCATATACCTCATCCATACTTCCATTCGCTCACTCTCTCACCTCTTCATTTAGATTCAGTTAATCCACATACAACCACTTTCGCACCCTCAAGCACCTCTGCAATCTCTTTTTCTCTCACCTCATTATTTGCACCCCTTACATTCCATGTAGCTATCCGTACCATGTTCTCTGTTCGGTCCTTAGTCATCATCTTTTTGTCAGTTCTGGTTTGAGGCTTCTTGTTCATATTTTTAGTTGTTTTCCGGGGAGGGGCACAAACCCTCCGCCAACTCACTTGTTGTCACGTAGGGAACACATGTTGGTTGGTTATAAGGTTAACACCCAGCACTATAAATGCTTTCCTGGTTTACACAAAATTATTTGGCTTGCCACTCAGTGTAAAAATACAAAGGGAAATTACGAACATAGACTCTTGCACAGAGCTACAAGAGAAATTAAATAAGCTTCATCAGTGGAGCAATAGATGGCAAATGGAATTCAATGTGGAATTCAATGTGGTGGATGGGGTGCCCATCATCCACTCACACAATGTAGAGGTGATATGATCTCTACACTGAGTGAATGGTTTCCTGTACCCAGGAAACCATTTACTGTGCTGGGTGGTAACCATATAACTGTTTTTTTTTTGGCAGGATTAACTGTCCCCCAGATTCCCCTATCCAAAATCGCTGAAATCATGGCAGTCGTTCCAGAAAGCATCGGAGGGTCCAATACCTTCCCAGGGCCCCAACCAAATGGGCAGATTTGCATGGCCATGTGGAATGTGAGAGGTGTAAATGAGAAAAGCAAGAGGGTGGAAGTGGTGAATGTGTTCAACAGTGCGAGATATGCCGTGATGGCAGTGTGTGCAACGAAGATGAAAGGGTGTGAAGTGGAGGAATGGGAGGGTGTAAAATGTATAAGATCGGGAATGAACGGGCGAGGAAGATGCAAGGAAGGTGTTGCTTTATTGATGAATGAGGTGTGGCAGAGTGGAATGAGAGACTACAAATGTGCCAGCTTGAGGTGAATGTATGTCAAGTTCAAGTTTGAGAAGGTGAAAGTTGTGGTGATTGTAGCATATGCACCATGCGAGGACCGGAGTGAGAGCGAGAGAAAGACAGGTTTTGAGATGAGCTGGATGAAGTAGTGGGAGAAATGCCCAGGAGCTATAAAGTGATTGTAATGGGGGATATGAATGGAAGAGTAGGCAGTGGTCCTGAGGATGGCATAATGGGTTGTTATGGAGTACCAGGAGAAAATTATAATGGGAAGTGACTAAAAGACATGTGTCAGGAGAGGAGGTTGTGCATTTGTAACTCGTATTTCAAACACAAAGATGCACATAAATATACATAGTGTAGAGGGAACGGGGATTTTGTTGAAAGAAGCCTGATTGATAACGTGCTCATAGGGAGAGGTCGATGATGGAAATGGTTGCTGATACAAGGGTCGTGAGAGGACGATGTGGAGGTCTGTCAGATCATGTGATTGTGGTATGCACGATCAAGCTGAGAGAAGTGAGGTGGATCAGGAGAGAGAGGAGCAGTCAGGGAGAAAGACTGAAAGTTGAGAAGCTGAGGATTAAAGAAATGGCAGATGATTACAGGACCAAAGTAGAAGAGGAGTTAGAATCAGTGAATTGGAATTAAATGGGTCTGGGCAGCTTGTGGAATGCATATAGGGACTGCCTAGTTAGGAATCCTAAAGCGGTGTGTGGTGTTGCAAGAGTAACAACAAAGAAGAAAGATACGGCATGGTGGGATGATGAGGTTAAGAGAGTGGTGGAGGAAAAGAGGAAGAAATGGCTAAAGTGGTTACAGGACAGGGGTTCAGTTGAAATAAGAACTGAATATATTAAAAGCAAGAAGTACATAAAGAAACTAGTGAAGAGGAAAAAGAAGGAGGTAAATGATGATCTAGGAAGAAAAATGAATGCAAACTACTTTGAAAATAGGAAGTTATTCTGGAAAGAGGTGCAGAAATGTAAAAGTGAAAGTGGAAAGAAATGTGATGGTGTGAAGGATGTAGGTGGTAGGTTATTAACCCAGGGGGATGAAGTAAGGACCAGATGGAAAGAATATTTTGAAAGCCTGATGAATGGGAACAGAGAAAGCAGAACGGCTGTAAACATGATTGGTTTTGGGGGTGTGCAGAGAAGGAATGCAGTGCCAGGAGACGTGACACTTGCACAGGTGAAGAGTGCTGTGAAGTGGCTGAAAAATGGGAAAGCGGCTGGGGTTGATGAGGTGTATGCAGAGATGATTAAGTGTAGTGGAGAGAGTGGAACGAAGTGCTCATTGGAGATATGTAAGAAGGCATGGTTGAGTGAAACTGTGCCAGCAGAGTGGAAAAAGGTTGTGATTGTACCCCTGTACAAAATTAAAGGCGAGCGAAGTGAGTGCAAGAATTATCGTGGCATAAGTTTATTGAGTGTGGTAGGGAAAGTTTATGGAAGAATTATTATAGAGAAAGTAAGAGAGATATCATAAGTCCTAGTGAGTGATGAACAGAGTGCCTTTAGGAGTGGCAGAGGATGTGTGTGTGGATCAAATATTTGCAGTGAGACAGATAGCAGAGAAGGCTTGTGAGTAGGACCATAAAGTGTTTATGACATTCATGGATGTGGAAAAAGCATATGACAAAGTAGACAGAGAAGGATTGTGGCAAGTTTTGCGCATGTACAGTGTAGATGGTAAGCTGCTATGTGCCGTCAAGAGTTTTTATGATGGTAGTGAAGCATGTGTAAGGGTTAATGGGCATCTAAGTGAATTGTTCACGATCAGTGTGGGCATGTGGCAAGGTTGTGTGAAGTCCCCATGGTTGTTCAGTATATATATGGATGGGGTGATGAGAGAAGTAAAAACACGAGTAATGGAGAGAGGGATGGCGTTGGTAATGAATGGTGATGGATGGAATATCTCAAATTTGTTGTATGCTGATGATGCAGTACTGCTTGCAAATACCGGACAAGAACTTGGTAGACTAGTGCAGAGTTTTGCTGATGTCTGTGAGGAATGTGCCCTGAGAGTAAATGTAGAAAAGAGTAAGGTGATGGTTACTGAGAGAGGTGACTCCCAGTGTGATGTCACAGTGAATGGAGAGATACTGGAATTGGTGAGAGAGTTCAAATACCTGGGTACAGTGATAGAAGAGAGAGGAAAATGTGCAAAAGAAGTTGATAGTAGAGTGACACAAGGAAGAAAAGTAGCTGGTGCAATGAAGGCCTTGATAAGAAACAGAGGCTTGAGTGTTAAAGCTGCATGAGGCTTACATGCAGGAGTGTTCATGCCAACTTTAACATATGGATGTGAGACTGTGGTGTGGCAAGAAAATGAAAAGTCAAGAGTAAGAGCAGTGGAGATGGGACTGCTGAGGAATGTATGTGGAGTACAGAGGGTGGATAGGATATGAAATACTGTGATTCTTGAAAGATGTGGAGTGAGAAAGTTTGTGGACACCAGAATCAAAGAGAGTGTAATGAGGTGGTATGGTCATGCGGAGAGAATGGATAACAATCGAGTGGTGAAAAAGGTATATCTGAGCGAATTTGAAGGAAGGAGGAGGTGAGGTGGGCCAAGGAGAAGGTGAAGAAACGTAGTGGATGAGTGTGTGAGGAAGAGAGGTTTGGAAGTTGGTGAGGCTGGGGAACTGACAAGAGATCAAGCTGGCTGGATGAATGTTGTGAGAAGAAGTGCATGATCAGGGATTTCACACCCCTTTTTAACGTAGCACTGTCTGGATTGACTCTATCGGATACGTTTAAGTGAAGCTACAAAACGTGATGAACGTTTTTGGCATCTCCTAATATAGACAGGTTTCTGGGGCTTGAATGATGAGTGAATGGAGGCGTGGCCCATTGGATTGGGCAGATTTGGGCTGTCTGGACATTGCTGCCCCTCACCCTGCGCTAGGGTGGGAAAGGTCTGGATGATGATGATGGTAATGACAAATGTCATGTACTAAGATTTGATTTAAAACACACACACACACACACAGAATGGGACTTTAAGTTAGGAAGTTCAACCCTACACACATCAGAAAGGTAAAAGGATTTAGAAGTGAATATCAATAACAGACTATCACCACCTGACAACATAAATGAAAAAGTAAGGAACATGTACACACTGCTTGTTAATATGAGGGTAGCATTCACATATATAAATGAAGACATGCAGAAAAAGATAACATCATTCATTAGACCAACTCTGGAGTATGCATCAGTAATCTGGAATCCACATCAAAAAATACTTAGAAAATATTGAAAAGGTACAAAGGGCTGCTACAAGATGGGCATCAAGTTTAAGGGACCTAAGCTATGAAGAAAGACTCAAAAAATTAAACTTGCCAGTGTTACAGGAGAGAAGGAAAAGAGGAGACATGATTATGTTACATAAATGCATTACAGGAAAAGAGAAAATAGACGTAAATGAGTATATAACCTATGGGGAAGCAACATTAAGAGGACCATGCAGAAAACTGTACAAAAAGGAAGGTGGTCAAGATGCAAGGAAATTCAGTTTCCCAAATAGAGCAGTTGATCAGTGGAATGCACTACCAAATAAAGTAGTGTGTGCCAAAACAATTCATAAATTTAAAGACATTTATGATAAAAATGGTTCAAAACACAGGAACTTACAGTGGTGCAGTTTTCAAGTTTTGTTTTGCATGGTAAAATTCCCATATATATTAGCCATGCAAATTGACAGTCTACTATACTCATCTGACACTCAGGTCAGTACAACACCTCAATCAGAATGCTGTATTACAGCCCCCCTCCCCCCACACACACAGGTCAGTACAACACCTCAACCAGAATGCTGTATTACAGCCCCCCCCCACACACATACACACACACTGACAGATCAGAGGTATTCTTACATAGAGCAGATCAGGTATCAATAACCAGGTTTACATCAGGACGTCACTCAGCCTTCCTTTGTGTTAGTTTAAATGTGAGTTGTGTGGAATCACTGATGACACTTGCCCCGCTTGTAGAAAAGGCCAGCACAACATAACACATTATGGAGCACTGAACAGCACATACCACACTAAGACTATCAATCTAACTAAATGTCTATAGCCAGACACCGTAATTCCATAAGGGATGGCCATTTGTCTGTAAATTAGTTGTTGTATGGGGAGGGGCACTAACCCTGTCCCAACCCATTTGTTGACATGTAGGGAACACATATGGGTTAGTTATATGGTTACCACCCAGCATTGTAAATGGTTTCCTGGCTTATAGGAAACCATTTGGCTTGTCACTCAATGTAAAGCCATCTGAAAAGAAAAGAAGAGTGATAAAAAGTGACATGAATGATGGGAGAAGTATGAAGAGAGGATGGCAGACACAGAAAAGGAATGATGGAGGTGAAGGATGAAGTAGACAGCACTACATCAAATTAGTGGATAATGGTCACCACCACCTACCACACAAGCCATCATCTACACTAAGACACAGAAACAGTGCACAATATCAATGGTGTAAGGATCCTGTGGGATAACTTCAGAGGGGCAGCAGTTTACCTGTGGTTGATAGGTCTGCTCAGCCCAGGTAGACCAAGGTTAAGCAACAGCAGTAACAACAGCAACAACAACCCTAATCATGTAAAGTTGTAATGAGTAATGAATTTAGATGTTTTCTTGTCTACAGATGACCTTCATTAATCAAACCTCAATGTAATAAATTTCCGACTTATTGAATGCCCCAGAGTCCACCGAACTTTCATCAGCTATACCAAACAAGGATCAGTAAATGAGGCACATCACTCGGCCCTTCCAAACATCTCCAAGCCAATCAAAACTGTTTTTTGGGCTGTACCGAATAATGGTCAATAAACAGGGTGCATAATACAACCCTTCCAAACCGTTCCTCGTGCATGGGGCAACTAACAACACAGTTGCCAAGGTTGGCGGTAGTTTCTCCCACACCCAGTTGGACTAGTCTGGAGATCTGCTGGTGAGAATAGGTTATGGGTTAGGCTTTTTTTTTTTTGGGGGGGGGGGGGGGGTATTTCTGGTAGGATTAGGCAGGAGCAGAGTCTGTGGTCACACTGAATAACACATAATCAGCCTCAATCTTGCCAGGTCTTTTATTATGTTCAGACTATTGCATTTGCATCTCACATCTCTCAACCTTGCCAAATGTACAGCCTACAAGATGAGTGGCATTGTAAGCAGAGTACAGTCATCTATGCAGGTACAGTGTAAAATACACATGTTTCCAACCCTTTTACTCCAACCTGGCCTGAAAATGCCCTCTCCCCATCATGACTGCAGATTTGTAATAACAGTTTATAATGAAAGAAAGGCATTCAGCTCAGCCGAATGCTATTCGCCTGCCAGAATATGCTGTTTGCTAAGGCCAAGATTTTGGCCATATCTAGATACCCTGAAGGTTTCATGTTGATAGCTCAAGCCATTCATGAGATATAATGGTGCTAAAGGCAGATGATAAAAACTAGTTGACCTTTGGCAGCCATCTTACTGACCTTGACCTCCAAGTGCCTGTTTTTGAACCTGTCCAAGATTATGGCCATATCTTGATACCCTGAAGATTTCATGTTGATAGCTCAAGCCTTTCATGAGATATAATTGGAACACACACACACACACACACACACACACACACACACACACACACACAGAGGCAGGCAAAAACATTATTGCTTTGCCTTGTAAAGGCGGGTGATAATAATACTGTACTGGTTAGGAAGAAGTGCTGAGACAAGGATGTGTAATAAACTGCAAAAGGGTTAAATTATGGATCAAGTTAGTGTAAAATAGTATAGTTTTCATATTTAGTACTAGAATATGATATTGTAGTCATTTGTTTTCATTCATGTGCTTGAATTCCTACCTGGAGGGGAGGGACCCTCGGATTTATCAAACTTTCAGCTTTATCAAACGAGGCCCCCCCCCCCCCCAATTAGTTCGATATAGTGAGGGTCTGCTGTATGCATAGTTTCAACTAAAGAAAGAGAACCCTGCTTACAAAATGCAAAATGAGCATGGTGTGAGAAGTAATTTTGATGAGGTGTTAGGTACTAGGGATGTATTTTTTTTAAGAAAGCTGACATGCAGGTTGTGGCTGTTGCAGTTGATGGCATGTGACATGATCGAGTCATGCATCACGCGCACTGATCAAGCCTTCCAACACTGGCTCAAGAAGGGCACCGGCTTCGTATCAACAGACTATGTGTTGCCTTCGGAGATGTGTGCCATGGTCAATGTTATTCTTGATGCCAAGAACCAGTCTTTCAAACTTTGTGCTGTTGATGGAGTGGATGTGGTGAGCTGACATTTTTACAATATTATACATTTGCATATTGTTTGACTGTAATATTAGTTTAGAATATCATTTAACATCCCAGTACCTCACTGCTGTGCCATTCTTATATCCATGCCTACTTCTTTTTCCATCAGCACCAGTACCACACTAAGATTGATGACTTAATAGAGAGAACAAGCAGCTCAATGACACAAGGGATGGTTGGCAAGTTGCTTTCCGTGCTTGAGTCAGTCATCTCTAAGCTTGGTCGATATGATGAGGGCAGTTTCATTGGCTCCATTCTTTCCTTTACGGTATGCCCCCAACTTATCTTTCCTTGTATGAGGCAGACATGATTTTAGGTCAGTGCATGCAGGAAGATTTGAAATGCAGTGCAAAGTTTGTGAACACAGGAATGAATGAATGAAAGTACAGTAAAACCATGATATAACGGACTTCAATAGACCAGAATTTGCTTTTATCGGACTCAAGGAGCTACCAACTAAATTCCTATATATCGGAAAAAGTCTGATAAAGCAAAAAGCAGTCCGGACTGCCTGACCACTTCAGCTATGTTCACCACAAAAAGGTAAACAAAAGACGTCTATCAATGTACAGATCAGTATTATTATATATATTATACCATTTGATTAATGTAGTGAAATTATAATACAGTACAGTACCACAGTGGTAGTCAAAACAGTTTAAAAACCGTTCATGCAGTCCAGACTAATGTCTGATATATCAGGAAAAGTCCAGATTAGCAGGGAGAAGTCCGGTTGTCGCTTTTATCAGAGTGGTTTGGGCCCCAATTAGTCTGTTATAGTGAGGTCTTACTGTACTGAACTTTATTCATGTGGAAGCTGATGGATGCATGAATTATGCTTGTTGTTTATTGCAGGAGTCATGATCAAGGCAGGGATGTGAAGTCATACAAATTAATGTTGAGCTTTTATTCAAACAGACTATCACAAATTGCTCTCTAGCATGCAAACACTTCTAGCCTAATTCATGCAGTGTGAGGCTATAGACTTATCAATGTGGATGCTTGTTGGGAGTGCAATCTTTCTTTTCAGTCTGATGCTGGAAATGGGAATGGAATGTATGGGTATGTGGCATTTGCTTTTTTTTATGCATGGCTGTTGGGAGATGTACTGTTGGAAGATGAGGTGGATATCACACATTTAGAATTCAGCAGAATAATTGTAATAATACAGGCATGTGAAGTTAGTGCATAGCAGTGTGAGGCATCCAGAGTTTTCACTTTTCCCCGTTGCTGAAGAATTCTGGAAATGTTTGCCTCAAGGGACTACATATTACTGGTATTTGCATAGTGTATTATTATGGAGTGAAGGAAACATCTTGCTCTTGGCAACCTGAAGAGTGAGGCTCATTATCTCTTCTTATTAACAATTCTCAAGAAAACCTCCATCACATTGCAAGAGGATGAATGTAATGAATGACTGCAACAAGAAAAGAAAGTGGCTGAGGCACAGACATCAGTAGCAAGGAATATGAATATATATATGGAAAGTAAACACTGCCATTATACTGTATTAGTTTAAGTACTGAAACATGGATGATGTTTGAGGGATATAAATCAAGAGTAAGAAATGTCAAAACAAGGTTTACATCCAAGGAATGGTTGGGGTTCATTGCTAATGTAACTAATGCTGCTGCTGTGTGCAGAGCAACAGACAGGATGCAGTTGGGGAAGGTGGTAGTTGTGAGTGGGTTAACTGCTGAAATGTTCCAGGTATCAGGAGATATAGGAGTAGGTTTATTTATTGACGATAAATTCAACTATATATGAGGTTTTTGTCCCAGATGACTGGCTAAAGAGTGTGATTGTAAATGTGTATAAGGGGAAGGGTGATGCCCTGAAAAGAGGAAATTATAGAGGCATGAAACTTGTGGTAGGTGGGGGCTCCCATCATCCACTCAGTGTAGTGTTGCCTTATGGTGTCTACACTGAGTGACAAGCCAAATGGTTTCCTGTACCCAGGAAACCATTTACTGTGCTGAGTAGTAACCATATAACTGGGGTTTCCGGATGGGTTAAGTGTCCCCAAGATACCCCTGGCAAACGTCTCAGAGGGCCCAATACCTGCCCAGGGCCCCAACCAAATTGGCAGATTTGCATGGCCATGCAGGAGGTACAAATGAGAAGAGTAAGGGGGTGGAAGTGGTAAATGTGTTCAAGAGTGCAAGATATGCCAAGATGACATTGTGTGAAACTAAGTTGAAAGGGTGTAAAGTGGAGAAGTGGGAGGGTGTAAGGTGTGTAAGATCGAGCATGAATGGGCGAGGAATATGCAAGGAGGGAGTTACTTTGTTGATGAATGAAGTGTGGCGGAGTGGAATGAAAGATTATAAATGTGTCAGCTCGAGATGAATGTATGTCAAGTTCAAGTTTGAGGTTAAAGTGGCAGTGGTTGTAGTGTATGCACCATGTGATGACAGGAGTGATATAGAGAAAGACAGGTTTTGAGATGAGCTGAATGAAGTAGTAGAAGAAATGCTCTGGAGTTATAAAGCATTGTTATGGACAAAATACATGGGGTAGGCACTGGTCCTGTGAATGAAATAATGGGTAATAATGGAGTACCAGGAGAGAATGATAATGGGAAGTAACTGAAGGACATGTGTCAGGAAAGGAGGTTGTGCATTTGTATTTCTTATTATAAACACAAAGATGCACATAAATATACATGGTATAGAGGGAATGGAGACCATGTTGAAAGGAGCCTGATTGATTACATGCTCATAAAGATATCGATGCTGGGTAGTGTTCCTCATATCAGAGCAGTGAGAGGAAGCCGTGGTTTGTCATATCATGTGATTGTGGTATGCAAGATTAAGCTGAGAGGAGTGAGGTGGACCATGAGAGAGAGAGGAGCTGTGAGGGAAAGTGACTGCAAATCGAGAAGTTGAGGATCAAAGAAATGGCAGATGAATACAGGGCTAAAGTAGGGGAGGAGTAAGAATCAGTAAATTGGAATGAAATGGATCTGGGCAACTTGTGGAATGTATATAGGGAGTGCTTAGTAATGCTAAAGCATTGTGGGATGAAGAGGTTAAGAGAGCAGTGGGGGAAAAGAGAAGAAGTGGCTAGAGTGAATACAGGAAAGAAGTTCAGTTGAAATAAGAAATGTTTATATTGAGATCAAAAAGCACATAAAGAGACTAGTGAAGAGAAAAAAAGGAGGAGGTAAATAATGATCTCGGAAGAAAAAGGAATGCAAATTACTCTGAAAGTAGGAAGTTATTCTGGAAAGAGGTGCAGAAATGTAGAAGTGACAGTGAAAAGAAATGTGAAAGTGTGAAGGAGAGGAAGAAAGGACGAGATGGAAAGAATATTTAGAAAGTCTGATGAATGGGAATAAAGCAACTACTAACATGCTTGGTTTTGGGGGTGTACAGAGAAGGAATGCAGTGCCAGGCATGACACTCGCCGAGGTGAAGGACGCTGTGAAATGGCTGAAAAATGGGAAAGCAACTGGGGTTGGTGAGGTGTATGCAGAGATGATTAAGTGTAGTGGAGAGAGCAGAATGAAATGCTTGTTGGAAATATGTAAGAAAGCATGGATGAGCAAAACTGTGCCAGTAGAGTGAAAAAAGGCAGTGATTGTACCCCTGTACAAAAATAACAGTGAGCAAAGTGAGTGCAAGAATTACCTTGGCATTAGTCTATTGATGTGGTAGGGAAGAATTATGTGGTAGGAAGAATTATTATAGAGAGTGTAAGAGAGATATCAGAAGTCCAGTTCTTCTGCCTGTGGGTGACTCTACACTGAGTGACAAGCCAAATGGTTTCCTGTACACCAGGAAACCATTTACTACGCTGGGTGGTAACCACATAACCAAATTTTGGCGCCTCGTGGTTTAGTGGGTAATTACGGCGCTCCAGTCAGATTGAGCTGGTGAAGGTTTATATCCAAGGGGTGGCTGGGGTTTATTGCTCATGTAATGCCACCCAGGAATGAGTGAGGCTGGTCACTCTCATCTTAAATGTCAGGACCAACTTGCCTAGCCCCGGGCTCCTACGCTTCTCTGTGGGGCAACATAGGATTGGATGATGGATGGATGAAGAGAGATCAGAAGTCCAAGTGAGTGATGAACAGGGTGGCTTTAGGAGTGGCAGAGGATGTATGGATCAAATATTTGCGGTAAGACAGATAGCGGAGAAGGCCTGTGAGAAGGACTGTAAGGTGTATATGGCATTTACGGATCTGGAAAAAGCATATGACAAGATAGACAGAGAAAGTCTGTGGAAGGTTTTGCACATTTACGTTGTAGATGGTAAGCTGCTAGGTGCCGTCAAGAGTTTCTATGATGGTAGTGAGGCATGTGTAAGGATAAATGGGCATCTATGTGATTGGCTCATGATCATTGTGGGCATGTGACAAGGTTATGTGATGTCCCCATGGTTGTTCAATTTATACAGTGGATGGGGTGATGAGAGAAGTAAAAACACGAGTAATGGAGAGAGGGATGGCGTTGGTAATGATTGGTGATGGATGGAATATCACAAATTTGTATGCTGATGATGCAGTGCTACTTGCAAATACCAGACAAGAGCTTAGTAGACTAGTCCAGAGTTTTGTAGATGTCTGTGAGTGTCATGCCCTGAGAGTAAATGTAGAAAAGAGTAAAGTGATGGTTACTGAGAGAGAAGGTGACTCCCAGTGTGATGTTACAGTGAATGGAGATAGAATGGAATTGGTGAGAGTTCAAATACCTGGGTACAGTTATAAAAAAGAGAGGAAAATGTGTAAAAGAAGTGGAAAGTAGAGTGACACAAGGGAGGAAAGTAGCTGGTGCTATGAAAGCCTTGATAAGGAACAGAGGCTTGAATGTTGCAGCTTCATGAGGCTTACATGTAGGAGTGTTAGTGCCAACTTTAACATACAGATGTGAGACTATGGGGTGGCATGAAAATGAAAAGCCAGGAGTAAGAGCAATGAGATGGGACTGCTGAGGAATGTATGTGGAGTACAGAGAGTGGATAAGATATGGAAAAATGTGATTCGTGAAAATGTGGAGTGAGGAAGTCTGTGGAGGGAATGGATGACAATAGAGTGGCATAAAAGGTTTATGTGAGCAAATCTGAAGGAGGCAGGAGGTGCGGTAGGCCAAGGTGAAGGTGGAGGGATAGGGTGGATGAGTGTGTAAGGAAGAGAGGTATGGAAGTTGGTGAGGCTAAGGGACTGAAGAGAGGGCTGGCTGGATGAATTTTATGTGGAGAAGTGCATAACCAGGGATTTGGCACCTTTTTTAATGTGACAGCATTTGGATGGACTCCATCAGATAGGTATATGTTAAGCTACAGAACATGGTGAATTTTTTTTTAACTTTGTCTGTCAGGACGCTGCTACTCCACACTCTGTCCTAGGGTAGGAAAGGAGGTCTGGATGATGATGATGATAAAACTTTCAGACCAGATAATAAGAATAATGGAGAGCATCCTAGAAGGTATACTAAAGGAAAGAGTGAATAGTGATGGGATGCATTTTAGATTTATGTCAGGCAAAGGGACCACTGATGCTATGTTCAACATCCAACAGCTTCAAGAAAAATATATAGGATAGAAAAGGGAGCTGTACTTTGTTTTTGTTGATTTGGAGAAGGCCTATGACAGAGTTTGTAGGGAGGTCGTGAAGTGGGCAACGAGAAAGCTTGGGATCAAGAAGTGGCTTGTTAGTTTGGTTGTGGCTATGTATGTGGGTGCTCACACCCATGTGAGTGAATTTAAATTTGAGTGATGAGTTTTCTGTGATTGTTGATGGCATCAGGGATCAGTCTTGAGCCCCTTATTGTTTGTCACGATGCCTGAAGGTCTCTCATTGTGGCTTCAGAAATGGACTCCCATGGGAGATGTTGTATGCTGATGATTTACTGTTGACTGCAGAGAATGAAAGGGAGGCGGAAGAAATATTTAGGAAATGGAGATACTGAATGGGGCACAAGGGTTTGAGAGTAAATGCAAATAAAGCCAGACTAGTGATATCTGTGGCTGGTGGCAGTACTGTCAAGGCCGAGAGAGTGTGGCCGTATGCAGATGCCACAAGGGTGTGGACAGTAACTCCATCTTGTGCAGTGTTTGTGGTGAGTGCATAAAAGATGTAGTGGTATTAGAAGTAGGCTGTAAAATAATGCGGCGGCAGCAAGTGCAGCGGGGAGCACCGTTGCCCTGCCATCACGGCCACCTACCACAGATGTGGGAGGGTCAGCCACTTCCAGCAAGTGTGTAGATCAGCGAAGCAGCCCAGCCCCCTCAAGACCACCAGCAGTGTCATGATAGCCAGAATCGAGGCATCAGTGTGCCAACCCACCTGCAGCATGCGAGGTGACTGTGGTAGCCGATACGGGCACACAGATATGCATAGCAGGATGCCACCTCATGCAGGGCCTTGGGTTGACTCCACAAAGTCTGGAGAGTACTACCGTGAGTATTATTCACCTCGCAGGCGGGAGCAGACACGTTGTAGGATGCAAGGAATGACACTTCATTGAGGGCGGAAGGTTTGCTGTGGCAAGCCTGTACTTCACTGCCGGGGTGCAGCAGCTGTATCTGTCACTACAGACATGCAAAGCGCTGGGCATGGTGCCTCATGACTGCCCCAGTGTGCCGGCGACTGTAGGGACTGTTGAAAAGAGCACCCAATCCTGGCCCCAACCTGCAACTTCCCCATACACCCTGATGGAAGAAAATGTGAACCTGCTGGAGAAGTGGTTCTTTGAGCACTTCAGGTGCACGACATTCGCAGTGAACCGCGCCCCTTTGCTGGAGATGAAAGGGCCAGCCCACCACATCCACCTTTCTCCCTGTTCCAAACCGTATGCGGTGCACATGGCAGCGTCAGTCCCCCACCGCTTCTACAACAAAGTTCGCCTGCAGTTGGAAGAGAACATAAGGAAGGGTATTATCAAGCCTGTACTGGCTGGAGAACCCACGGAGTGGCATTCCCATATGGTGGTGGTCCTGAAGAAGGACGGGCAGTCATGCAGAACAGTGGACTACCAGTGACTCAACCAAGCAAGCCAATGGGAAACTCACCACACCCACCCCCATTCGACACGATCATCCGCGTGCCGAAGCACACGATCAAAACAGTAGCGGACAATTATTTGGGACACCACCAAATCCCCCTGGATGAGAAGAGCAAGAAACTGACCACCTTTATCACCCTGTGGGGCTGCTTCCACTACTGGCACACACCCATATGCCACTATGCAGGGCAGGACACTTTTACGAAGTGCTTCGATGACACAGCAGCAAAGATCCCTAGGAAACTGAAATGTTTTGATGACACTTCTGCACAACCGTAGCATTGCCGATGCTTTCTGGCACACACACCAGTTACTGCGAATGTGCACAGAAAATGGGATCGACAAATTCCCCTTCTGCAGGAGAAGCATGACCTTCGCAGGTTTTCAGCTCGGCTGGGAGGAGTATCATCCTAGCCAGGACTTGCTAAGCAGTATAACCAATTTCCAGATGCTGCCACGCCCCTCCCTCCCAGATATCAGGTCATGGTTCGGGCTGGTGAACCAGGTGGCGCCATTCCTCGCCATTGCACCACTCATGGAGCCCTTCAGAGAATTATTGAAAAACCATCGGGGAAAGTGGTGTGCTGGAACAGTCAGCTGCAGTCCATCTTCAAGTTGACAAAGGAGGCTGTTGGCACGCTTGCGGCGGAGGGCCTCCAGTATTACGATGCCACATGATCCACAGCAGTGTTCACCAACTTTAGCAGGCTTGGCACCGATTTCATGGTCATGCAGCAGTACTGCCAGTATGCGTCTCAGGAGACCCCCTTGTGCTGGAAGGTCGGCTGGAAACTGGCCCTGTGTGGCAGCCGCCATCTAACATCGGCTGAGAAGAACTACTCACTGTTGGAGGGGGAGGCCCTTGCCATTGCATGGTGCCTGAAAACGGTGCACCTGTTCCTGCTGGCATGTCCAGACCTCACCTTCATCACAGACCACCATGCACTCACCAAGATCTTCAAAGATAAAGAGCTGAAAGACATCAGCAACCCCCGCATACTTAACCACAGAGAGACATTGATGTACTCATTTTGCATAAAGTACCTGAAGGGGGAGGCAGAGCTGGATGAGACAGCCCTGGCGGAAGACGAGGCTACATGTGCTGCAGTCGCGGCAGCGATGGCCTACACCCTAGAAAATGAAGAAGGTGCCATCGTGGACCTCCTTCAAGTGGAGGAGGAAGCACACCAGGACGAGGACTACAGGCTTCTCCATGAACGCGTAAGCGCAAGGGACTGGGCCGACCAGAAGGACGAGGAGCTGATTGTACAGGTATACCTTGATATACGATATCACTAGATGCGATACCCTGGCTTAACAATTGAGGTAGAAATACCACCATACCCTGCCTAATGATGGCCAAACCCCAGATTAACAATGGGTTTTGATTTTTTTTTACTGATATAGATGATATTTTTTGTTTAGGTTGATTTATAAACTGTTTTTAGACTTAGATTAATGTGTTTTAGCCATAGGTGGGGTGAACATTGTCATTTTGAAGTACAGTTTACAAAGTTTGATTTTTCCCAGACTCATATTTGATGATTTTAAGTTTTTAGTTGGTTTTAGTGAGTTATCTACAGGTGTTAGCCTTAGATTAGCTTCTTTTACAGCTGTTACGCCATTTAGATTGGCTTTAAACTTGTTTTTGGACTCATTTGGGTGAGTTTAGGACTTGGTTGTGGGAAACCTAAGGCTGAAAAACGCATCCCTATACTTTGCACGTTAAATCTACCCCGAGATACGATACCTCGCCTAACAATGGGTTTTTATTTAACCAATTGCATCGTTTAACCCGGGTATACCTGTACTCTGCCCATACTACAGGATGAGGAGGCACCAGTATTGCCAGGGGGACACTGTCATGTACGCAAGCGATGAGGGGCCTGCAACTCGTAATCCCCACAGCCCTTGGACGCGTAGTCCTAGCCAACTTCCACGCAGGTCACAATGGCAGGGATTCCATGCTCAGGCACACCAGGCAATGCATGTACCGGCCAGGCATAGATGCAGAGGTGGAGCAGAAGAGGAGACACTTTCAACTATACAAAATCAATGCCCCATTACAACCTGCGGAAATCTTGCTGCCCACACCCCCACCAGAGTACCCCTTCCAGTAAGCAGTGTCTGACCTGTTCCAACTGGAGGGGGAGGAGTACATAGCTTATTCAGACATGTTAACTGGCTGGCTGGAGGTGGAGCATCTGCCTAAGGGCACCGCCAGTTCGCGGCTCATAACAGCCTTTCGCAAGTGGTTCAGAAGGTTTGGTATCGTGATGATCCTGTCTTGTGACAGGGGTATGAACCTCGTGCGTGGGGAGATGAGGGCGTTCCTATCCGCATGGCATGTGCAGCTGAGAGTGTTGTCAGCCCATTACCCACAGTCCAACGGCCGAGTGGAGGCCGCAGTCAAGTCTTCCAAGAGGCTGCTGAGGAGCAACACCATCCCAGGAAGCTCCCTGGACTCAGATGCAGCAGTCAGGGCCGTAATGCAGTACCTCAATTCCCTGCTACACAACACTGACTCGTCCCTAGCCCAGCTGCTAATGGGGCATCAGTTGAGAGACTTCATACCCGCTGCCAGAGAACAGTACAGGATCAGGAGGTGGTGGGCCAGGATCCTGAGGAGCAGAGAACAGGCCATGGCCCACACTGGGGACGCAGCAGCCATGAGATTCAACCAGACGGCACACGACCTTGCCCCTCTCAACCCAGGCCAACGGGTGC
>JAGKTI010001185.1:31525-47102 GCA_018397915.1 Birgus latro
GGGGGGGCCTCAGTCTCTACCTCCCCTGGAGAGGCCGTGGCATGCTAGGCACGCCCCAAGACACCTAGAAAACTATTTACCATGACATTGCAGTGTTTTGTACCCCTAGACAAGTTATGTGTTTTGTTCTGTGTATAACCTTGCTGAGAGAGGGGGTGTGTGAGCTAGGAGCAGGAAAGTGAAATGGCAGGGGACGGAGTGACATGGAGGCGATTTGTTTGTGGCCACCCTTTACAGGATTAAGGCGTCTGGCAATAGATAGATAACCTTGCTGCACTCATACCACGATACCAGAGCAGTGGTTGTTCCTGCGCATATAATTGAATTCCTTTTTGTTGTAGGAATTATGCCATTCTTAAGTCAGCATATATGTAACATGCAAAATTTTGCCAGCATTGTGTCGTATAATGCCTAGTCTTAAGTTATGATGAATGTCAGTATCTACCCAATGTTTTGTTATTGCAGTGACCTCCCTCCTCCTCAACCAATGTGCTTTGTATTAACACTGCAGGAAGTGGGGAATTTACTGCATTGGAGAGGGGATGTTGGAGTTAGCATTTGCGCGGGAACTTTTCTCCCCAAGCAGAGTTCCCGCACGCGCCACCAGCCCGCGCCTGGGGCTTGACAGGCAGTCTGACTCAGGCCACGCTAGTGACAGGATGCGCCCATGCCTGGACCTCTTAGAATAAATCTCAAACTGGCCCCGCTGTTTCTATCTCCCTCCTGGTCCTCACCCCAACACATGTACTCTTGTTACTCTCTCATCCCATGCAAACAGATCTTCTCTGTCAGTTTTCTCTACTCCGATCATAGGCCTGAACACTGCAGTCATGTTGTCATTCTTTCTTTTTTCTTCTTAGGAAGGCATACCCAACTTTTCTAGTCTTTCCCTCTGCGATAGATCTGTCAGGCTCGGGACCATCTTGGTTGCTGTTTTTTGTATTCTCGCGATCTTATTTATATATACAGTAAAACCTCGATATAACGGACTTCAATAGACCGGAATTCACTTTTATCGGACTCGAGGAGCTACTGGACTAAACTCCTACATATCGGAAAAAGTCCAAATAATCCAGAAAGCAGTCCGGACTGCATGACCACTTCAGCTATGTTCACTACAATAAAACAAGTAAAAGACATGTTTTTCAGTGCACAGTACAGTATTATTATGCCATTTGATTAATGTAGTGAAGGTATAACACAGTACAATACTGCAATGGTGGTGAAAACCACTGATGCAATCCGGACTAATGTCCGATATATCGGAAAAAGTCCAGATTAGCAGGGGTAAGTACAGATGTCGCATTTTTCGGACTGGCTTGGGGCCCAATTAGTTGGTTATAATGAGGTCTTTTATATATATATGTTTTAAATGCAAGAAAGAAGGAACCAAAGGCCAGGAACCCACAAACCGTTCCTTCCTAGAAAAAAATAAAAACAATACAAAAGTGAGCCAAATTCAAGATCCGTTCATTTCGAGATGCCTAGACACACAGCGTTTGAAAGACTGCAGATCATAGGATGTAGGAAATACAGACAGAGGGAGACAGTTCCAGAGATGACCTGTTGCATAAATGAAGGACTGGAAGTAATGGTTAATTCTTGCATTAGAGAGTTGGACAGAAGAGGGATGAGTGTTTGTTGTTAGATGGGTGCTATGCATCCATCATAGAGGTGGAGGGATGCAAACAGATAGATCAGAGGAGCAGTGAACACTGAAGTAGCAATAGAAAAGAGATAAAGATGCAACAGTGCGGCGAAGAGACAAAGGTTGAAGGGAGCCAATAAGAGGAGGAGAGTTGATGAGACAAAAAACCTTGGACTCCACCCTACTGAGAAGAGCTGTATGTGGGAAGCCACCCCACACGTGAGAGTTGTACTCCACACAGGGGTGAATAAAACCCATGTATAAAGTCAATAACTGTGCAGAGGTAAAGAAGGTACGCAGTTGGCTTACCACACCCAATCTCTTGGAAGCAGATTTTAAAAGTGATGCAATATGATCTTTCCAAGATAAATCCCGAGTGAATGAACCCCCAAGCACGTTCAAGGATGATGCAGGACTGAGCTAGATATTATTAAACATTAGTGGGTACTCCTGTGGAAGATTGTGTTGGACTGATAGGTGTAAAAACTTAGTTTTTTGATGAATTAAAAACAACAAGATTATTTTTACCCCAGTCTGAGATATGAGCCAAGTCAGACATTATGTGTGCCATAGCCTCATCCTTTATTTGTTGAAATAACTGCTGAGATGCATGTTGCGGAAACCGAATGGAAAGGTGAAGGGTGGAATCATCAGCGTATGAGTGGATAGGGTTAGATGTACAGCTTAGAAGGTCATTGATGAATAAAAGAAAGAGAGTTGGTGATAGGACAGAGCCCTGAGGAACACCACTGTTGATAGATCTGAGAGAAGAATGATGGCCGTCTACAACAGCAGCTATAGAACGACCAGAAAGGAAGCTGTAGATGAAGGTACAGATAAAAGGATAGAAACCGTTAAGAGGGCAATTTGGAAATTAAAGATTTATGCTAGACTCGATCGAAAGCCTTTGAGATGTCAAGTGCAATGGCAAAGCTTTCGCCAAAGTCCCGAAAGGAGGATGACCAGGAGTCTGAAAGGAAGGTGAGAAGATCGCCAGTGGAGCGTCCCTGATGGAACCCATACTGACAATCAGAAAGAAGGATGTGATAGGAAAGATGCTTTAAAATTTTTCTGTTAAGAATTGACTTGTAAACTTTGTAAACACAGGATGTTAAAGCAATTGGATGATAGAGGGTTGGGAATGGTCACCCTTCTTTGGGACTGACTGAATGAGAGCAAACTTCCAGCAAGAAGGAAAGGTACAAGTTGAAAGACAAAGGCAAAAGAGTTTACCTAGGCAGGGTGTAAGTACAGAAGCACAGTTTTTGAGGACAACAGGACAGACTTCATCAGGCCCATATGCCTTGGCCAGTGATGGCAAAAAATACATCAGCTAAAGAAATTTTAATGTCCGCCATGAGGAAGTCAGAGAGGGGAAGTGATGGAGGAACAGCACTGGAATCATCTATGGTGGAACTGGAGGAGAAACCCTGAGTGAAGAGATCTGCTTTATCTGTAGAAAAAATAGCTACAGAGCCATCAGAGTAGAAAAGAGGAGGGAAGGATGATGAGGGAAAGTTGTTAGAAAGGTTTTTGGCAAGGTGTCAGAAGGAGTGGGAAGAATTTGAGTTGGAGAGTTGAGAAAATTTAGTACAGATAAAATTATTTTTAGCAAAGCGAAGAACAGACTTACCACGATTCTGGGCAGAAACATAAACAGGATATGATTCAGGGGTAGGTTGGCTCTTGTACCTCTTATAGGCCCTATCCTTGTTGCAGGCAGCATTAGAACAAGCGTGATTAACCCAAGGCTGTCTTGCATTAGTCAAAGGGTATGAGAAGGAAATGTATGCTTCCATGCCCAAAAGAATTACCTCCGTAATGTGCAAAGCACACTCAGATGGCTCCTGGCCATGGAAGCAATAATCATTCCAGGGAAAATAAAAGAAGTACTGCCTGAGGGCCTCCCAGTCCGCAGCGGGGTGCACAGGCTGCACCGGAGCGATAGGACAGGTCAAGGTAATAAGATTGTGATCGAAGGAGCCCAGTAGAGAGGAAAGATTAACAGCTTATACAGAAGGATTAGTTGTAAGGAAGAGGTCAAGTATGTTGGAGCTCTCTCCAAGGCAGTCAGGGATATGGGTAAGGTGCTGTACAAGCTGCTCTAGGTCAGGTTGTGTGAGGCGGTCCTGGCACTTCCAACCGGTGGTAATTCGCGCTCTGACTTATTTTTTAAAAACATGGGCCCAAACTAGCCTGAGTGGTATAAACAGCACTCAGGATTCTCCTACAGTTTTTCATATATATTTATATCTTGAAAGCCCCGACTATTTAAAAAGAAAACAGAGGCAACCAACTGACGGCCCATGGCTCGAGTCATTGCCACCGAGCGTCACAAAAGTAACGGCCCGCAGTTAAGTGGTTGAGGATAGAAAAGATGTAGGCATGTTCACCATGTGGATCAGTGAAAGGAGAGGAGAGCCAAAGGTGGTGGTGAACATTGAAATCTCCTAGAATGGCAATTTCAGAGAAAGGAGAAATGGATGTGGGGACCAAGCCACTACTGCATATTCCAACCTGGGGTGGATCATAGCCACTATCAATTTTTTCATCATCTCCTCATCCATTTATTGAAATGCTACTGTTATGTTTGCCAAGAGACTGTATGTCTCACTAACAATCTTGTTAATGTGGTTTTCGGGTGACATTATCCTGGACCAACACTCCCAGGCCCTTCTCTTCTCTCAATTTTGTGATTGGTTCATTATCCATCATATAATTCAGTGATGTCTTCTTGGTTCTTTTACCCATTTCCAGTATTTTAAATTTTTTTGTGTTAGATTTCATTTCCTATATCCGGCTCCAATCTTGAATCCTATCCAGATCTTCCAGCTGCATTTTACAGTCTTCTTCAACTTCCACTTTCCTCATGATCTTTGCATCATCTGCAAACAGACTTGCATAACTGTTTATTCCATCCACAACATCGTTTATGTAAATCAGGAACGTTGTGGGCGCTAGCATCGAGCCCTGCAGGACTCGGCTTGTTACTTCACGCCACCCTGACACTCTGTCCTTTATTATTGTCCACATCTGTCTGTCTCTCATGCACTACAAGAGGTTCCCTTTCAATCCTCCTATGTGCTCCAGTTTCCACATTAGTCACTTCTGGGATACCTTGTCAAAGGCTTTTCTCGATCAAAATACGCACAGTCCACCTTACTATCTCTCACCTTTAGCACATTAATCGCCTTTGAGCAGAAGCTCGGCAGATTAGAGACACACAACCTCCTAGTTCTGAATCCAAACTGACTTCCTGCCAGCATCTCCATCTTTTCTAGCTGTTTTATCTATCTGTCTTTCAGGATTCTCTCTCACAATTTTGCAGCCATGATGGTCAGGGACACTGGTCTATAATTCATGGGTTCTTCCTTATTCCCTCCCTTGTAAATTGGTACCACACTGGCCCTCTTCCATTCCCAATGCACTTCTAGAGAACACACAGTTAAACCATGAATCTTATCCACCAGTTGATCTCTGCATTCCTTTAGTATCCAATTAGAAATTCCATCAGGTTCTGGGGTCTTCCTTACATCTTGAGTTTCCAGTAATTTATACACTTCCTGCACTTCCACTTTTATATTTTTTAACTCTACATTTCTAGTCACTCCCCCTCCACCAAATCACTTTCTTTAGTGAAAACCAGTTGGAAGCATCATCATCATCCAGACCTCCTTTCTTACCATAGGGCAGGGTGAGGAGTAGCAATTTCCAGACAGCCCAAATTTGCCCAGTCCAATGGGCCACGCTTCCATTCACTCATCATTCAAGCCCCCGGAATCCTGGCTCTATTGGATATGCCAAAAACATTCACCACATTCTGTAGCTTCACATAAACTTATTCGATAAAGTCAGTCTGGATGCTGTCATATTAATAAGGGGTGCCAAATCCCTGATCATCCACTTCTCACAATATTCATCCAGCCAGCTCAATCTCTTGTCAGTTCCCTAGCCTCACCAACTTCCAAAACTCTCTTCCTCACACACTCATCTACCATATCACTTCACCTTCTCCTTGGCTTACCTTCCCTCCTCCCTCCTTCAAATTCGCTCAGATATACCTTTTTCACCACTATTGTTATCCATTCTTTCCACACGACCATACCATCTCAGTACACTCTCTTCGATTCTGGTATCCACAGACTTCCTCACTTAGCATCTTTCATGAATCACATTAATCCATATCCTGTCCACTCTGTGTACTCCACATACATTCCTCAGCAGTCCTATCTCCACTGCTCTCACTCTTGACTTTTCATTTTCATGCCACATCATACATAGTCTCACATCCATATGTTAAAGTTGGCACTAACACTCCTTCATGTAAGCCTCATGCAGCTGCAACACTCAAGCCTGTTTCTTATCAAAGCCTCCATTGCACCAGCTACTTTCCTTCCTTGTGCCACTCTACTTTCCACTTTCCTCTCACTGCACTAGTCTACCAAGTTCTTCTCTGGTATTTGCAAGTAGTATTGCATCATCAGCATACAATAAATTTGAGATATTCCGTCGTTCACCATTCATTACCAGTGCCATCCCCCTCTCCATTAATCATGATTTTACTTCTCTCATCACCCCATCCATATATATATATATATAACAACCATGGGGACATCACACAACCTTGTCGCACACCCACACCGATTGTGAACCATTCACTTACGTACCCATTAACCTTTACACCATAAAAACTCTTGACAGCACCTAGCAGCTTACCATCTACACCATACATGCACAGACTTTTCTCAATCCTTCTCTGTCCACATTGTTGTATGCTTTTTCCAGATCCATGAATGCCATAAACACCTTATAGTCCTCACATGCCTTCTCTGCTATCTGTCTCACTGCAGATATTTGATTCACACATCCTCTGCCACTCCTAAAGCCACCCTGTTCATCACTCACTAGGACTTCTGATATCTCTTCTACTTTCTCTATAATAATAATTCTTCCATATACCTTTCCTACCCCACTCAATAAACTTATGCCACAATAATTCTTGCACTCACTTTGCACACTTTTATATTTGTACAAGGGTACAATCACAGCCTTTTTCCACTCTGCTGGCACAGTTTCACTCATCCATGCCTTCTTACATATCTCCAACAAGCACTTCATTCCACTCCCTCCACTACACCTAATCATCTTTGCATACACCTCATCAACCCTAGCTGCTTTTCCATTTTTCAGCTGCTTCACAGTGCCTTTCACCTGTGTGAGTGTCACATCTCCTGGCACTACATTCCTTCTCTGCACACACCCAAAACCAGTCATGTTTACAGCCACTCTGCTTTCTCTGTTCCCATTCATCAGGCTTTCAAAATATTCATTCCATCTGTTCCTTACTTCATCTCCATGGGTTAATAATCTACTACCTACATCCTTCACACTATCACATTTCTTTCCACTTTCACTTTTACATTTCCGCTCCTTTTTCCAGAATAACTTCATATTTTCAAAGTAGTTTACATTCATTTTTCTTCCTAGCTCATCATTTACCACCTTCTTTTTCCTCTTCACTAGTCTCTATGTGCTTCTTGCTCTCAGTATATTCGCTTCTTATTTCAACGAAACCCCTGTCCTGTAACCATTCTAGCCACTTCTTCCTCTTTTCCTCCACTGCTTTCTTAACATCATCATATCACCATGCCATACCTTTCTTCTTTGTTCTTACTCTTGCCACACCACACACCGCTTTAACATTCGTAACTAAACAGTCCCTTTTTGCATTCCACAGGCTGTCCAGATCCATTTCATTTTCAATTCATTGATTCTAACTCCTCCCTTACTTTGGCCCTGTATTCATCTGCCATTTCTTCGATCCTCAGCTTCTCGACTTTCAGTCTTTCTCCTTGACTGCTCCTTTTTCTCCTGGTCCACCTCATTCCTCTCAGCTTGATCTTGCATACCACAATCAAGTGGTCTGACGGACCTCCACATCGTCCTCTCACAACCCTCGTATCAGCAACTATTCCCAGCATCGACCTCTCTACGAGCACGTAATCAATCAGGCTCCTTTCAGCACTATCCCCATTCCATCTATACCATGTATTTTTATGTGCATCTTTCGTTTCGTTTCATTTCAGTTTTGAAGGCTCCAACATGCTTGCATGCGTCGGCCTTGGTCACCTAATGGCGGCTCTCCATGCTGCTCGATCCCTGGCAGCCTCCCTGTTCAGTCCCTTAACCCTTAAGTCACACTTAATGACCTCGTCCCATGTCTTTTTTGGTCTACCCCTCCCAACCCCTCCCCCAGTATTAACACCTCTCACCCTCTGTACCCAATCATCATCCCCCATCCTCTCCACATGTCCAAACCACCTCAGCCTACCTCTCCTCATCACAACACCAATACACTCCAGTCCCATCCTACCTCTCAACTCTTTCAACGTAAACCCAGCCCCCCCAGGCCTTGCACGCAGGGACGCACTGCACATCCACCCAATCATTGTCATTTCTGTACGTTTAAACCTACGAATATCCTCTTCCTTTACTGCCCAGGTCTCACTACCATACAGCATCACACTCCTAACACATGCTGCTTACAAAGACCCCTTAGCACGTAAGGAGAGTCCCCTCAATGTCAGGAGAGGCAACAGCTCCCTGAACTTCTTCCAACCACTTCTCATCCTAGCAACCGAGCTAACTCCAGCCCCACCTCCGGCACATAACATGTCTCCCAAATAACAAAACTCCTCCACACACTCAAGAGACTCGCCTGCACGTTCAACCCTCTCACGCCTAACAATCTCCACCTGCTCTCCCCGACACGCCGCACACATGAAATCAGCATCATCTCACAGTCTACCTCTAATACCACTACATCTCTTGTGCACCCATTTATCACAAACACTGCACAAGATGGAATCTTTGTGTTTAAAATAAGAAATACAAATGCACAACCTCCTTTCCAGACACACATCCTTCTGTCACTTCCCTTTTCTCCTGGTACTCCATTACAACCCATTGTGTTATCCTGAGGACCAGTGCCTACTCTTCCATTCAGATTGCCCATTACAATCACTTTATAGCTTTTGGGAGTTTCTCCCACTGCTTCATCCAGCTCATCTTAAAACCTGTCTTTCTTTCTCTCACTCTTGTCCTCACAAGTTGCATACGCTACAATTACCGCCACTTTCACCTTCTCAAACTTGAACTTCGACATACATACACCTCGAGCTGACACATCTGTAATCTTTCATTCCACTCTGGCACACCTCATTCATCAACAATGCAACTCTTTCCTTGCATCTCCCTCACCCATTCATGCCCGATCTTACACATTTCACACCCTCCCACTCCTCCACTTCACACCCTTTCATCTTTGTTTCACACAATGCCATCTCAACATAATTATCTCGCTCTCTTGAGCACTCGGACACAGTTCATATGTTCATTATTTCAGCTTGCATTACTGCATGTATATAGACCTTACCTTCTCCTTTCAGCTTATTGATTCCCTCCGTTTGTTTCAGTTTGCCATTAACAAATCTATAAAACAATTTAGGTTCTTTACATTTGTCAATTATACCTTTTTCAAAGTTTCTTTCTTCCTGTCTACATATTCTTGTATATTCATTTCTCATTCTTTTATGTTCTTCTTTTCTTCTGTTGTTACTTCTCTTTCTCCATTTGCTACATGCCACACCCTTTTTGTGGTATCGTACATCTTTTGTTGAACTAGTCTTTATTCCATTTCCCTTTCCCATTTACTCTCGGCACATATTTTTCCACACCCGTATTATAGAAGTCTAGAAAGATATCCCACTTCTGTAACTCTCTTTGTTTCTCTGAATTCTCTTGAATCCACATTTTCAAAAAATTTCCTCAGTCCTGTAAAGTTTGCTGTACCAAAGTTGTATCTTCCTTGCTTGTATAGAACATTTCTTGGGTCCACAATCTCTTTTATCATTTGGATCTCAGTCACTACATGATCACTTTTTCCTATAGGACACAGATATGTTAGAGATTCATTTACATCAGGTTCTTTGGTTAGCAGTAAATCTAGTCTTGCTGGTGTTTCACCGTTTCATTTCGTTTCGTTTTTGAAGGCTCCAACATGCTTGCATGCATCGGCCTTGGTCACCTAATGGCGGCTCTCCATGCTGCTCGATCTTTGGCACCCTCCCTGTTCAGTCTCTTAACCCTTAGGTCACACTTAATGACTTCGTCCCATGTCTTTCTTGGTCTACCCCTCCCCCAGTATTAACACTTCTCACCCTCTTCACCCAATTATCATCCCCTATCCTTTCCACATCTCCAGACCACCTCAGCCTACCTCTCCTCATCACAACACCAATACACTCCAGTCCCATCCTACCTCTCCTCATCACAACACCAATACACTCCAGTCCCATCCTACCTCTCAACTTTTCCATCGTCAACCCAGGCCTTGCACGCAGGGACGCACTGCACATCCACCTAATCATTGTTATCTCTGTACGTTTAAGCCTGCGAATATCCTCTTCCTTTACTGCCCAGGTCTCACTACCATACAGCATTACACTTCTAACACATGCTACATACAAAGACCCCTTAGCAAATAAGGAGTCCTCTCAATGTCAGGAAAAGCAACAGCTCCCTGAACTTCTTCCAACTACTTCTCACCCTAGCAACCAAGCTAACTCCAGCCCCACCTCTGGCACATAACATGTCTCCCAAATAACAAAACTCTTCCAACACTCAAGAGACTCACCAGCAAGTTCAATCCTTTCACGCCTAACAATCTCCACCTGCTCTCCTCGACATGCCACACACACAAAATCAGCATTATCTCGCAGTCTACCTCTAATACCACTACATCTCTTGTGCACCCATTTATCACAAACACTGCGCTAGATGGAATTTACTTCCCACACCTTTGTGGCAAACTGCACATGGCCACTCTCCCTCTCCTCTGATTTTACTGCCAGAAACCCTAGATATCATCACTTTTGTTTTATCTGCATTTACCTTTAAGCCCTTGTGCCCCATACCATCTCTCCACTTCTTAAACCTTTCCTCTGCCTCCTTTTCATTCTCTGCAATCAACACCAAATCATCAGCATACAACATCTCCCACGGGAGTCCATCTCTGAAGTGAAGTTTCTTCTTTGACCCACTGTGTCATTACATTATTCATGGCTATATTTAACAGAATACTGTCCCACGAATCCTCTCTACCCAGAGTCCCACTCCTCTCAGTTCACCTCTTCACAATTAAAATCACCCAATCAGGATTATGTTGTTGCTTTTCTCAGTCACCTAACCACGTCCAACATCATCTTCTGATATTCCACCTCATTCCATGCCCTTGTATTAGGGGGGACATATGCTACTGCGATGTCTCACCTTTTCTTCAGGTTTCTAGTTTCATATTTATCACTTCAGCAATACCTTCTCCCAGTTCCACATTATCCATATTTCAGCTGTTCTTCACTGCTATTATCACTTCTACATGTTTCCTTTTCTATCTTATCTCCATAGTTTGTATTTCCCATCTCCCATTTGGATATCAATATCTTCTCCTAGTTTAGTCTCTACAAAGCACATAATGTTTGGGTCACGTACCCTCAAGAAATCGTCTATTTCTAGCCTTGGCGAGATTAGACCATCTTCATTAGTATATGCCACTTTCATTCTTTTTGTATTGTTTTTTATTCCCTCTTTTTCTCTCCCTCTCTCCTTCTGTACCACTTCCTCAATTTCTGATCCATAACTCTCCAATAGAGCTCTTCTCTTCCTTCATTCTCTGGTCGTTTTTTTCCCCTAGCTTCCTTTATAAGCTCCTTTATTTTGGCTATTTCTTCCTCATTTGCATCTCTCCTTATCCAGACATTCTTAAACCCCTCCTTGTTTGCTAATTTCCGTGTCTTATTGATGATTTCATTTACCGTGACCTGAGACTGAAACTTAACTTCTAGTGGCCTTTCCCATTGCTCCTGGTATCTTCCCAGCCTAACACTTCTTCACTCTCTTCTTGAGCTTTGTTGTTATCTACCATAACTATTGACACCATCTCTTTAGCCCATCTCAGTTAATCTTTTTCATTTTCTGATCTTACTAATATGGGTTTTTCTTCCAAACCTGAGATTATCACACATTTTTTTCTTGTTTCTGACTAGAGATTCCCCACTTTTTGTACCCTAACCACTTCCTTCTCCACCTTTTCCTGGTTGTCTTTTCTGTGTTGTTCTATAATCTCCTTTCAATTTATTTTCCCTTCCTCGTGAATATTCTTCCACCCTTGTGCTGTTCCTTGATTTCTGTAATGTGTTCATCTTGCATCCTTGTTTTTTATTCAAACGCATCAAGTTTACTTTTCATCTTCTCCCTTTCTTCCTCCAGCCTCTTATTTTCTCTCTTAAGCTGTTTTATTTCACTTGAAGTTAATTCATTACTTGCTTGTACTGTACTTCTGTTACTTCTCTCTCTTGCTCAGCATTGCAATAGCGGATGCTCTTTATCTCGTTTTTCAATATTAGTGTCAGTTCCTGCAGCTCTCTGATTAGTAACCATACCTTTTTAAATTCCTTGGCATTCTTCTCAGCCATTTTCTCCACACCTGCTACTCGTTTGGTTCAGTTTAATACTCCCGTTACTCTGGTCTTCATTGGAGAATCTCGTAAATTCCCCTTCACTGGATGTAAACAAGGGACAATTCCGCCATTATGCAGCTGAACAAAAAATTTAAACCTTTACTGTGTTGTGTGCCCTTATTTGACCGAATCATCTGGCTTTTTCACTAATATCAGACAGTACCACCACACATGCATTCAACTGACATAATCACAATAGGTTGGCCTCCTTTCGCCGCTGATTAGGCATTTCGTTTTTCCCCATGAGTCAGCAAGGACTTCTGCTGCTAATGACTGTGTGTCTGTGTGTGTATGTGTGTGTGTGTGTGCGTGCACACACGCATGCACAATTGGTCATTGTTCCTACAGTACGATGTCATTGTAGCATGCAGTTGGCATTCCAGCCCAAGGGGGTTGTTCTAAGACATTCCTCATGGGAACTGGGAATTAAGAGCCACAGAATATCTGACTTGTACATAGTGGGTGGTAGCATCAGCATTTTTAGGCATCTCCTGCCCAGCTTTAATTCTTGTGAAAAATTTGAATCAGTTTCATTGCAGTTATCAAGCACAATAGAATAATTCCTTCCCATGAGTTATGGCATATTGAGGTAATGCTTGTTTGTCACAATATCATAATGTGCTTCCAAGATCTTCTTAAAGTAAAAATAAGTTTTTGACTTTGCAAAAGCTTATTTATTGTATTACTTCTGCTTTGCATGATTTTTTTTCTTTAAATTATGTATTCTTGTTATAAATTGTTATTTTTAGCAGTTCAATAGATTTGCATGATAGATAATCTTCATCATAATTTAGAAATTGATTAGGGGGTACTTTCTATGACAAGTCAGTGTACTTGCGTGCCTTTCAGTGCTTAACATAATGCTTTGCATGCTGTTAATGTGGCCTCTTGTCTTTGCTCAGTTAAAAGCAGCTCTTCTCCTTGATGCCACCATTCCAGTTGATCACATTTTCTTCGTGTTACTTCATTATTTACAATTTTTTTTTTTCTTTTGTGGGCTGGTGTTGTGCACTATTGCAGTATCGTCAGAACGTGAGCGGGTCAGGCAAGGAGCTGGGCAAGGCGTACATCAACTTTGCCAGAAACTCGATGGACCAGATCAGACAGAAAGTTAATGATGAACTTTGGATCCTCAACCTGTTTGAGGTTAGTTCATTTGCATACTCAGTTTACCAAATAATAATGAAATTTGATATACAGAAGCTTGAAATACTGTATGTTATTAGGCACAGTGTGAATATATTGCATTTATTCATTTACTTTGTTAAACCGGTGTTGATTAATTGACTTACCTAGCATACTGTACTTTCTCCACATTTCTGTACCAGATACTTAACTTTGCAGTAAATTCTCTCTTTTCTTTCTGTTTTCTTATTCTGTCTTTGCCTCATCCATGATTCTCTCTCTCTCTCTCTCTCTATCTATCTATCCTGTGCAGTTCCTTGCACTTGTTCTCTTTCTTTATGACTTTCTCCCTTCCCACATATTCTTTGTCTCCTCTAATGACCTTCTCCCCAGCAGCAGTGGTATGCAGCTCAGGTGACAATGCTTTGCTCATGGCTAAGCGAACGACTTGACCACAACCTCCACCCTTACCAGTGTACCTGTTTGGCACACATAGTCAAGGTGAGTCTCTTGCTGCCAAAATTTATTTACATATGACAGTAAGTACACTTCTTTCCTATGTAAATGTTCCCTTAAGCATTTATTTTGCATCTGTTAACACTTCCCCCAGTGCTATGTTGATTGAGATTGATTGCACAGAGAATTTCAGTTTTATTTCATTACTTTAAGTATGTTTTGTTATGTAGACAACTGGTTGCCAAGTATGAATATCGAATTTTTCACAGTAAGCAAATTTGAAATTAATTTGCACTAGCTAGCTCATAAGTTTTCCCTTTTAGTACGTCACACCACAAACTCAGGTGTTGTCATGGGAAAATGCTTCCTGAAATGCTGCTTTTATATATTGAACTTATGGAGTGCCAGAAGAATTACTAGTAATTTTATTTCACTGGGATTAATGCAGCATTTTTCCATGGACACACTAAGGTCTGCCAATTTATTTCTTTTCTTTTTTGCCTCCCCATCCTTCTTTCCTGTCCCCCACCCCCATCACATGAGCCACCTTGTTTGCTTCTGTCATCCTCCACTGCTCACCAGAAGGTAGAACTAGTTTGGTTAGTAAAACTTGTTTTTGGTTAGAAGCATTGCCAGTTGACATCCCTCAGTGCTTGGGGTTGATGCTTGATCAGTAGGTTGTGTAGGGACCAGAGTAAGGTTCACCCTTCAAGTTGCACACTTTTGTTATTATGGAATTTCTCTATTCCTTTTTTCTTCCTTCTCGTCCCAAATTCATCCACACTTTCCATGAGCCCCAATCCACCTGAGGCCTCCTTTTATCTGCTTTTTTTCAGCTCATATTCTCAGATTTCACAGCGTATGGGCTAGGTCACGAACAAACTGGTGTACAGGCCTACGTGGTGGTCAGTCAGCGTGTGGAAGCTGAGCACCAGCGACTCTTACGTGGCGGAAAACTCAAGGAATAAGTCAACCCTCTCCATCGTCGGAACATGTCTAGTGTTGCTGTCTTTTAGGACTAGGATGGCAGAGTGCTTACCCTAGGCCTAGCTCTTGCAAGACATGTATTACTTTAATTAATGTTAATGATACTGGAATTAGGGTTTATGATATTGCTATTTTGTTATATACTGTATGTGCTTTATAAAATGAAAATCTAATCCATTGTCAGTACAGTACACAGATGATCAGTATTGGTTTATGATTTTTTATTTCCTGTTTCATAAATTTTGAGGTTTTAACAAATCTGTGTAGTTTTATAAAATCTACAGAGGTTGAGTTTTTAGGCTAGGTTGAGCACTCTGACAACACACAGACCTGAACTGCTTTCTAGTCCATGGAAGTGATTGAAACTAATGTGGAGAAGGTGACTGCTGACAACCTACTGTACATGTGTAAATTTCATCTTCTAGAGACTTAAACCTGCCTTTTTTTTTTTTTTGGTGTTGTTTATACTGTGCTGCGATCTTTCTGTGATATAGGCTACAGTCTTGATTCCTTGGAAATAATATAAATTAGTGATTTAATTGATGAGTAATTTATACAGTAAAATCTAGACTTAGTAGATTCTTAAGATTGCAGCTCATGTAGTCAATCAAAATAGTAAGAAAATTACAGTACACAAATAATCATGAGAGAGTAGAGACATTCATGAACCTTCAGTGCTTCTTTATAAAACTGTGAATTCCCACCAATTTGCCAATCACACAAGCCCCTCTGAACTTTACTGATACACACAAACACACACACACACACATACACACACTCTCTC
>JAGKTI010001185.1:72475-94100 GCA_018397915.1 Birgus latro
AGAAAATCGTGCACCACGTCACTTCCATGAAGCAGCCGAGACCAACCATTTTCTAAAGTCTTGACAGAGACTTCCTTCCATGCACTGGCCCAGTTGTAGATGGCAGACCTGAGGTTGTATCGGCGAATGTTTTTGACAGTTCTTTGTCCTCGCATGTCTCGTCCTTCCCTGCGATCGTCCTCGTCCTTGTACACAACCATCACCTCGTCCAAAAACTTCCGTCGGTATAGCCTCTTTGTTGCCACAATCACTCCCTGGTCCACTGGTTGGATGAGAGCAGTTGTATTAGGTGGCAAAAACAGACACCTGATCCGACCATTCTCAGCCACCAACTCCTTGTCTGATGGATGTGCAGGTGCACTGTCTAGAATCAGGAGGGCCTTTACCTGGTCTTGTCGGATTTTCAGTGTCTCTGTCTGATAAGAATGACCTCCTTTACAAAGTGTTGGTGGAACCAATTTCTGAAGATCTTGGCTGTGAACCAAGCCTTCAGAGAATGATACCACACAACAGGAAGGGCATCCATTAACCCATGAAGGCACCTAGGCTGCTTTGCACGGCCTACAATAACGGGCTTGAGCCGGTGCATGCCATTAGCATTTGCACAGCACAAAGCAGACACACATTGCTTGGAGAGCTTGGAGCCAGGTACACGCTTCTCCGTCTCCTCAGCGAGAGTGTTTGTGGGTATTGAATGGTAAAATAGGCCAGTTTCGTCAGCGTTGTAAACTTGACCGAGAGTGAGGCCCTCCCTATCAATCAAGCCCTTCGCCTTCTGCTGAAACTGTTCTATTCCTTCGTTGTTAGTGTCCAGAGCTTCGCCATGGGTCTTACGGTTGGTAAGTCCGTGTCGTAACTTGAATGCGAAGAGCCAACCTTCAGATGCCTTGAAGTCTGGGGTGTCATGTAGCCTTGCGAACTTCTCAGCAGCAGCTTTCAGCTCCGTTCCACGTACCCACACACCAGCAGCACATTGTTGTCAATACCAAATCAACGTGGAGTGGTCGATGTCTGCATACTTAGGACTAAACATCACCTTCCTCTCCACGTTCCGTTTGGTCTTCGAACCGAAATCAGCCGTGTACTGCTGTAGTTTGTCTCGGGACTTCTTGATATCAAAGAAGGTGGAGAGAGGGAGGTTGAATTCACGATGAATCCGTGATGTCGGCCACCCGGCGTCCACCTTCTCCAATATCTGCCTCTTCTTCTCCAGAGTCAGAACCACTTTCTTCCTCTTCTCAGGTGGCGGGGCCATCATCACACACATGATGAAGAAGGTGAAGAGCAGCATCAAGCCCTGCAGGAGGTAGGGTATCACAACAAAAGCAATCACTTCGGCCGCCATTGTCGGAGCTGTTCACGAGGCAGCAGCAGAGCGGGAAATGGGATGGACAGACAGGCGCCACACGCGTAAACACAGCCTATCGGCGCGCGCGGGAAATTCAAACTGACGCTGTAAAAAAAAAATCGGATTTTTTTTCGGATTTTTGGGCATTTCGGGGGATGGAGGAAGAGAAGAAAGGAAGGACAGGAGGAAGTATTTCTTACAAGGAGGGTAGAAAAGTTACAATAGGATGGAATAAAGGCTGAATATAAAAGGGAAGTGGAGAAGCGACTAGGTAAATGTAGATTGGAGCAGATGGGTGACATGGAAGGTGTATGCAAGATATTCACAGAAATCTGTGCAGCATGTGAGGTGGTGTGTGGGGTGAAGAGAAGACAAAAGGGGGTTCATGGAACAGCATGGTGGACTGAAGAGGTGAGAGAGGCTGTGGCACAAAAGAAGAAAGCATAAAAATGAGTGGATGAGGAACAGGGGCGTCGAAGAAGCTGAGAGACGGACGAGAGAGTTATATGTAGAGAGGAGGAGAGAGGTGAAAAGATTAGTAGGAGACAGTAAGAAGAGAATGGATGAGGAATTTGGAAGGAATTTGAGTGCAAAGTGGAGGGAATGTAAGAAAATGTTCTGGAAGGAGGTAAAGAGAGCTAGACAGGGTGCCAACAAAGTCAGTGGGGGTGTGAAAGATAAAAATGGTAGATTACTAGTGGAGAAGGGAGAAAAAGTAAACAGATGGAGAGAACACTTTAATGAACTGTTGAGCATAGAGAATGAAAGTAATGCAAGTATAAGTGGCTGGGGAATGGCGGGGAGAAGGAGGGTTGTGAGAAGAGAGGAAGAAATCAGTAGGATGGAAGTGGTGGAAGCAATGAAGAAAGTTAAAATGGGGAAAGCCCCAGGAATTGATGGAGTGTGTGGTGAAATGCTGAAGCATGGGGGAGAGATAGTAATAGAATGGATGTGGAAGGTGTGCAGATTGGCTTGGGAAGAGGGTAGAGCCCCAGAGCATTGGAAGTCAGGTATAATTTCTCTGTACGAGGGAAAAGGGGAAAAAGCAGTGTGTGGTAATCATACGGGCATTTGCCTTCTCAGTGTAATTCATTTAGTTTTTGGAGGCTCCAACATGCTTGCATGCATCGGCCTTGGTCACCTAATGGCGGCTCTCCATGCTGCCCGATGTTTGGCAGCCTCCCTATTCAGTCCCTTAACCCTTAAGTCACACTTAATGACCTCGCCCCATGTCTTTCTCGGTCTACCCTTCTCCCTATATTAACACTTCTCACCCTCTGCACCCAATTATCATCCCCCATCCTCTCCATATGTCCAGACCACCTCAGCCTACCTCTCCTCATCACAACACCAATACACTCCAGTCCCATCCTACCTCTCAACTCTTCCATCGTAAACCCAGCCCCCCCAGGCCTTGGACGCAGGAACGCACTGCACATCCACCTAACCATTGTCATTTCTGTATGTTTAAACCTGTGAATATCCTCTTCCTTTACTGCCCAGGTCTCACTACCACACATGCTTCATACAAAGACACCTTAGCACGTAAGGAGAGTCCCCTCAATGTCAGGAGAGGCAACAGCTCCCTGAACTTCTTCCAACCACTTCTTGCCCTAGCAACCGAGCTAACTCCTGCCCCACCTCCGGCACATAACATGTCTCCCAAATAAAAAAACTCCTCCACACACTCAAGAGACTCACCAGCAAGTTCAACCCTCTCACGCCTAACAATCTCCACCTGCTCTCCCCAACACATCGCACACACAAAATCAGCATTATCTCGCAGTCTACCTCTAATACCACTACATCTCTTGTGCACCCATTTATCACAAACACTACACAAGATGGAATTACTTCCCACACCCTTGTGGCAAACTGCACATGGCCACTCTCCCTCTCCTCTGATTGTACCACCACCAACCCTAGATATCATCACTTTTGTTTAAACTGCATTTACCCTTAAGCCCTTGTGCCCCATACCATCTCTCCACTTCTTAAATCTTTCCTCCGCCTCCTTTTCATTCTCTGCAATCACCACCAAATCATCAGCACACATCTCCCATGGGAGTCCATCTCTGAAATCACGTGAGAGGGCTTCAAGCACCATGATAAACAACAAGGAACTCAAAACTGACCCTTGATGCACACCAACATTCACGGAAAACTCATCACTCAAAACTCCATTCACTCTTACCTGGGTGCGGACACCCACGTTCATGGCCATAACCACCCTAACCAGCCACTCTTCCAACCTTAGCTTTCTCATTGCCCACTTCACCATCTCTCTAGGGACTCTGTCAAAGGCCTTTTCCAAATCAACAAAAACAAAATACTATTCCCTTTTCTTTCCAATATATTTCTCCTGAAGCTGTCGAACAATGAATATGGCATCAGTGGTCCCCCTGCCTGGCATAAACCCAAACTGCATCTCATCAATATTCACTCTTTCTCTAATCATACCTTCTAGAACTCTCTCCATTACTTTCATTATCTGATCTAAGAGCTTTATACCTCTGTAATTTCCCCTTTCCAGGGCATCACCCTTCCCTTTGTACACATTTACAATTAAACTCTTCAGCCAATCATCTGGGACAACACACTCATATATAATCATGTTTATCAGGTCAGTGACTAACCTCACCCCAGTATCTCCTCAACATTTCGGCAGTCAACCCAGACACACCTGCCGCCTTCCCCACCCACATCCTGCCTATTGCCTGACTCACAGTAGCAGCGTCAATCAAAGGCCAAGGGCCAAACACTGGATCAGCTGGCTCCAAACCTTCCCTATCCCAATCAAACTCCTCATTCAACAACCGGCTATAATGCTTACTGACAGTGTTAGGGAAATAACAGAGGAATTAGTTGGAGAAGAACAAGGAGGTTCTAGGAAGGGAAGAGGTTGTGTATACCAGATATTCTTTCTTAGATCCTTCTAGAGAAGGGCAAGAAGTTGTATACAGCCTTCATGAATCTGGAGAAAGCATATGACAGGGTGGATAGACAAGGACTGTGGAAAGTATTAAGAATATATGGAGTGGATGGGAAGTTGTTGAAGGCAGTGAAGAGTATGTATGAGGGTGCTAAGGCTGCAGTGCGTGTGGATGGCAAACTGAGTGAATCTTTCCATTTGAAGGCTGGATTGAAACAAGGATGTGTCATGTCTCCATGGTTGTTCAATCTGTACATGGATGGGGTTATAAAAGAGATACAAGGTCGGGCAGTGAATGCTGGAGCGGCCCTAGTGAGAGAGGGCAGTGTTTGGAAACTCCCTGTACTGTTGTTTGCAAATGATACTGTATTGTTGAGCAAAGACGAAGGGGAGCTGCAAAGCTTGGTAGATGAGTTTGCGAGAGTGTGTAAGAAACGGAATCTAAAGGTGAATGTAGGGATGAGTAAAGTGATGGTCTTCAAGAGAAGTGAAGCCAGTGAATGTACACACAGTGAGATTGGATGGGAAGGATATGGAGAATGTGAGTGAATTTAAGTACTTGGGTAGTGTGATGAGTAAGGATGGAAGTCTGGAGGGTGAAGTGCTCGAAAAGGTGCAGCAGGGAAGGAAGGTTGCTGGTTCGTTGAAAGCAGTGATAAGAAACAGGGAGGTGAGCATGGAAGTGGAATAGTCGTTACATGACAGTATTGTGATACCAACTCTAACATATGGAAGTGAAGCTTGGACCCTGTTGGGAGGATAGAAGTCAAGAGTGAGAGCAGTGGAAATGAGTTATTTGAAAGGAGCATGTGGAGTCACATGGAGAGACAGACTAACAAATGAGGAAGTGAAGAAGCGTTGTGGTGGGGTTGTGGACGTGATAGGAAGCGTTAGGAGAAACATGTTAAGGTGGTTTGGGCATGTGGAGAGGATGAAGAGTGAAAGACTGACGAGGAGAGTGTATGTGAGTGAGGTGGAGGGGGTGAGAGGGAGGGGGAGGCCGAGGATGAGAGGGAGGGATGGAGTGGAGAGGTACATGAGAGAGGGGGGTGTGAGTTGGGAGTGGGGTAGTGAAATGGCGGGAGACAGAGCGACATGGAGGCGATTTGTTTGTGGCCACCCCGTGCGGGATTGAGGTGTCTGGCAATAGATAGATAGACAGAAAAAACTCAAAAAAATAAAATTAATAAAATAAAAATTAAAAAATTCTAACTGGGCACCAAATGCGTTCCTTGTAAACAACCGACCACTTTTGGATCTGTACCGTAGGTTTAAGGAAGTTTCCACAGAAATACATATTAAGTTTTTGTGCTTTTACAATACGTGCATATTATTATTAACCCTGGACTTACTCTCACTAATTGGATTTACTTGCTTACAACTGCTGTTTTCAACTCTATGCATTACTGGTGAGTTAAACAACCCATAACATCTCTTAATATACTGTACCAATTACAGTTCATGTCTTTAGTAAAAAAAATCTGTTATATGTACAGTAATGTTAATATGTTCCATACTGTATTATGAATGAGTGAAAAGTCACCCATTTGGTAAAATTTAAGTTTAAACATGTCTTAGGGGTCCCACCCAAAAATCCAAAAAATCTGCCATTCGGATTAATGGACTTTTACTGTAAAATTATTATGTATATATATATATACAGTAAATATATCATCCATCATCATCATCATCTGGACCTCCTTTCCCATCTTAGGGCAGCGTGAGGAGTAGCAACATCCAGACAGCCCAAATTTGCCCAATCCAATGGGCCATGCTTCCATTCTCTCAGCATTCAAGCCCCCAGAATCCTGGCTTTATCCGATATGCCAAAACTATTCACCATGTTCTGTAGCTTCACATAAACATAACCAATAGAATCAGTCCAGACAATGTCATGTTAAAAAGGGGTGTGAAATCCCTGATCATGCACTTCTCACAATATTCATCCAGCCAGCTCAATCTCTTGTCAGTCCCCAAGCCTCATCAACTTCCAAACCTCTCTTCTTCGCACACTTATCCACCATATCACTCCACCTTCTCTTTGCCCTACCTTGCCTCCTCCTTCCTTCAAATTCGCTCAGATATATGAGTACCTTTTTCACCACTCTGCTATCCATTCTCTCTGCATGACCATACCATCTCAGTACACTCTCTTCGATTCTGGTGTCCACAGACTTTCTCACTCCACATTATTCACAAATCACATTATTTTGTATCCTATCCACTCTCTGTACTCCACATACATTCCTCAGCAGTCTCATCTCCACTGCTCTCACTTTTGACTTTTCATTTTCATGCCACACCATAGCCTCACATCCATACGTTAAAGTTGGCACTAACGCTCCTTCAGGTAAGCCTCGTGAAACTGCAACACTCAAGCCTCTGTTTCTTATCAAGTCCTTCATTGCATCAGCTACTTTCCTTTCTTGTGTCACTCTACTTTCCACTTTTGCAAATTTTCCTCTCTTTTCTATCACTGTACCCAGGTGTTTGAACTCTCTCACCAATTCCAGTCTTTCTCTATTCACTGTGACATCGCACTGGGAGTCACCTTCTCTCTCAATAACCATCACTTTACTCTTTTCTAAATTTACTCTCATGGCATGATGCTCACAGACATCAGCAAAACTCTGCACTAATCTACCAAGTTCTTGTCCGGTATTTGCAAATGGTACTGCATCATCAAATACAACAAATTTGAGATATTCCATCCATCACCATTCAATACCTGCGCAATCTCTTCCTCCATTACTCATGTTTTTACTTCTCTCATCACCCCATCCATATACAGTAAACCCTTGATAAGCCGAACTTTTAGAAGCCGGAATCTTCAGTTAGCTGAACTCAGGCCGAGACCACGTATGAAAGTAGGCCAAAATCCAAAGTACGGGGAGAAATGGCACCAAGCGGACTCGTGGCGCCAGTCTGCTGCTTGCTTTTGGAGACGGTAGTTGCGCCATTCTAACTGTCATTTAGTGCTGAACAGTGCTCTCCTTTTGCCTTCTGCCTTGCCATGGAAGGTTCATAGCTTAAAAGAAGTGATACTGGCACCTCTAGTCGTAAAGGAATGAAGCTAAAAAAAAAAAAAAAAAAAATGTGCGCGTGTGACAGTGTAGTGATCATGATTAAAGTTCAGTACTATTATTACTGAAAGTGTTACATTGCAGTCAATTACAGTGATTACATTTAAGTTTAGTTCTTAATATAGAGTGAAATAAATACTGGGTACTGTTTAGAATTTACGTTAAAGTATGAACTAACCCACCTCCACCAACTCCGTCTCCAAAACAAAACAAACTGCCGAACTTCGAAGAATCTACTGCTTCTAACGAAAGGTGTTACATTGCAGTCTATTACAGTGATTACATTTAAGTTTAGTTCTTAATATAGAGTGAAATAAATACTGGGTACTGTTTAGAATTTACGTTACATTATGAACTCAACCACCTCCACCACCTCTGTCTCCAAAACAAAACAAACTGCCAAAGAATCTACTGCTTCTAACGAAAGGTGTTACACTGCAGTCTATTATAGTGATTACATTTAAGTTTAGTTCTTAATATAGAGTGAAATAAATACTGGGTACTTTTTAGAATTTACGTTCAAGTGTGAGTTAAACCACCTCCACCACCTCCGTCTCCAAAACAAAACAAACTGCTGACGATCTTCTGCCTCTGACGAAAGGCAAATTATGTGCACTGAATTCTTTCTTTTTTGTCTTTCTTTATTAATTTATACACTGTATATGCTCCTTTACTTTAGTGTTAAGAAGACAAGTAATAAGTATTGTTATTGCAATTTGGGGGGGTGAAAATCCATCTCCAACACACGTTACCGACAGTCGGTACTGCCTCTGTGAATGATTTTCTACCAGTTAACCACTTCAGTACTGTGACGTCTATTTCTACTTTATTTACGCTTCCTCCAGCCGATTTTATGGCACTCAGGACTGGACTCACACACTGAAGGGGCTAACGAAGGCTGTACCAACCCCGTGCACTTCCACAGATCCAACCTGCACTGACTAAATTGTCTGGTGGCAGCAAGAACAAAATGAAAATACACCCAGCACTGAAGGGGTTAAATGTATATTAAATGCACTATATTGTTTTTTGTCATAACTAATTTATTTATATAAGCTTCTTTAATTTAGTGTTGAAAGGACAAGTAATAGGTATTGTCTTAGCAATTTTGGGGGGTGATAATTCAGTAATTTAGCAATTTTGGGGGGTGAAAATTCGGTAAGCCGGAAAATTCGGTAATTCAAACCAGGGTAGAGTCCCATATAGTTCGGCTTATCAAGGGTTTACTGTATATATTGAACAACCAAGGGGACATCACACAACCTTGTCGCATGCCCACACCGATCATGAACCATTCACTTAGATGCCTGTTAACCCTTACACATGCTTCACTACCATCATAACAATTCTTGACGGCACCTAGCAGCTTAACATCTACACCGTACATGCGCAAAACCTTCCTAAATCCTTCTCTGTCTACTTTGGCATATGCTTTTTCGAGACCCATGAATGCCATCAACACCTTACAGTCCTTCTCACAAGCCTTCTCTACTATCTGCCTCACTGCAAATATCTGATCCACACATCCTCTGCCACTCCTAAAGCCACCCTGTTCATCACCCACTAGGACTTCTGATATCTCTCATACTTTCTCTATAATAATTCTGTATATATGTATATATACACACACACATACACACATATATATACATATATATAAAAAATATGTTTGAGTGTCCACTGCAGGACTGGCCTATCCCTGTCGAAGTGGGGATGATACAGCCAATGTATCTCTACCAAGTGGCTTAGGCTGCCTAGTAGAGATTGTATGTAGGGTGAGAGAAGTGCTTGTAAGTGTAATTGTAGTGTTGGAGTGGCTTTGGATGTGTGTGTAGTCTGTGAACCAAGTGTAATCAGCCCACCCAAGCCGACTGGGTGCAAGCATACTTTATAGCATGCTTCACTGGTTCAACTACAGCACCCCTTATGTCCCGCCAAAGCAGTGCATGGCCGGAAGAACACTCCCAATGTTTATTACCCTGGTGGGTCGTGAACCCTCGTTCTTCAGTGTACGAAAACACACACTTTACCGCTGTACCACAGAGGCTTAATATATATATGTATATATATATATATATATATACAGTACACATACATACATGTACAAGTATAACCCCGGTTTAATGATGCAACTGACTTGGTAAAAACCCATCGTTAGGTGGGGTATCATATATCAGGGTAGATATAACATGCAAAGTAATGAAAACATTGGCAAACATCTGAATAGTACTGGGCTTCCCCCCCCCCAAAGGAAGAAGGAACCAAAGGCTAGAAGTCTGCCGGATTGTTCTCGCCAAGAAAAAGGAGAAAACAAGATAGCAATGCCAAATTCAGGATCCATTCATTTCAAGATGCCTGGACACACTGCATTTAAAAGACTGGAGGTCACAGGCATTAGGAATTAGAGACAGAGGAAGACAGTTCCAGAGTTAACCTGTTGCATACATGTTGGGCTGGGAGTAATGGTTAACTCTTGCATTGAAAAGCTGAACAGAAAAGGGATGATAGTTTGCTGCTAGATGGGTGCTATGCACCTGCCGTATTGGTGGAAGGATGCATGCAAACAGTTCACAGTAGCAGTCACCACTGAAGTAGCGATAAGAGAGATAAAGATGCAACAGTACGGCAAAGAGTCAGAGGTTGAAGGGAGCCGGTAAGAGGAGGAGGAGAGTTAATGAGATGAAACTCTCTGGCTTCACCTTGTTGAGAAGAGCTGTACATGGGGAGCCTCCCTACACATGAGAGTTGTACTCTACACAGAGGTGAATAAAACCCTTATATAATGTCAACAACCATGCAGAGGTAAAGATTACATGAAGTCAGTTTAACACACCTAATCTCTCGGAAACAGATTTTACAAGAAGGGTAATATGATCTTTCCAAAATAAACCCCAAGAGAATAAAATCCCAAGTATGTTCAGAGATGATGCAGGATTGAGTTCAGTGTCGGTAAAAGACAGAGGATTCCCATGGGAAGATTCTGATGGGTAAAACAACAAGATTACATTTACCCCAATCAGAGATGTGAGCCAAGTCTGATATTAAGTGTATCAAAGTGTCATCCTTTGTTTATTGAAGTAACTGCTGAGATGGATGCTGTAAGAAGTGGATGGAAAGGCGCACGAGTGGAGTCATCAGCACATAAGTGGATAGGGTTAGATGTACAGCTTAGAAGGTCACTGACAAATAGGAAGAAGAGTTAGGACAGAGTCCTGAGGAACACCACTACTGATAGCACAAGAAGAAGAATGGCAGCCATCTACAACAGCAGCTATAGAACAACCAGAAGGGAAACTAGAGATGAGGGCACAGAGAGAAGGATAGAAAACATGAGAGGGCAGTTTGGAAATTAAAGATTTATGCCAGACTCAACTGAAAGCCTTTGAGAATGCCAAGTGTAGTGGCAAAGCTTTTGCCAGAGTCCCAAAAGGAGGATGACCAGGAGTCTGAAACGAAGGTGAAAAGATACCCAGTGGAATGTCCCTGATGGAATCCATACTGACGACTAGAAAGAAGGTTGTGATAGGAAAGTTTTTTTTTCTTAAAAAAAAAAAAAAAAAAACTTTAGAAATACAGGATGTTAAAGCAACCTACCTTGAGACAGGCTGAATGAGAGAAAATTTCCAGCAAGAAGGAAAGGTACAAGTTGATAGACAAAGGTGAAAGAGTTTACCTAGACAGGGTGTAAGCACAGAAGTTCACTTCTTAGGCACAACAGGAGGGACCCCATCAGGCCCATATGCCTAGTTAGTGTTGAGGCCAGTGATGGCAGACAACATTAATTGAAGAAATTTTAATGACAGCCATGATAAAGTCAGAGGGGGGAAGTGATGAACAACATCAGAAATGTCTAAGGTGGAACTGGAGGAGAAAGTCTGAATGAAGAGTTCTGCTTTATTAGTAGAAGGAACAGCTACAGAGCCAGCAGCGTGGAAAAGAAGAGGGAAAGATGATGAAGTAAATTGTTAGAAAGGATTTTGGCAAGGTGCCAGAAGAAGTGGGAAGACTTATGAGTGGGAGAGTTAAGAGCATTTAGTATGAATGAAATTATTCTTAGCAGAGTGAAAAACAGACGTAGCACAGTTCCAGGCAGAGGCGTAAAAGAGTTGAGTTTCAGGAGTGGGTTGGCTCTGGTACCTTTCGTAGACCTTCTCCTTGTTGTGAACAGCATTAGAAGAAGCATAATTAAACCAAGATTCCCCCCCCCCAACACACACACACACACAGGATATGAGAAAGGGAGAGTATGTTTCCATGCCCAGGAGAATTACCTCCGTAATGCGCAAGGCACACTCAGATGGCTCTCGGCCATATGTGCAGTAATCATTCCAAGGAAAATAAAAGTCTTCAACTCCAAAGCACTACTGTCGCCACTTCATGAGAGAGCCCACAAGCCTTACTAGAACAGTACGACAGGTTAAGGCGATTAGGTTGTGATTGGAGGAGCCTAATGGAGAGGAAAGGTTAACTGTGTAGCGGAAGGATTAGTTGTAAGGAAACAGTCAAGTAAGTTGGAACTCACTCCAAGGCAGTCAGGGATATAGGTAGGGTGCTGTACAAGCTGCTCTAGGTCATCGGACAGAAAAGATGTAGACTTGTTCACCAGGTGGAGCAGTGAAAATAAAGGAGAGCCAAAGGCGGTGGTGAACATTGAAATCACCTGGAATGGAGATTTCAGAGAAATGAGAAACTGATAGGATGTGTTCCATCTTAGAAGTAAGAGTCAAAGAATTTTTCAGTCAGCAGAATTAGTGGATAAGTACACAGCACAGATATATTCAGACAGAATGACAGGAGAACCAAAGCCAGACAGCTGAGAATTCAGATGATTCAAGTTCAGGAAAATAACATGATATGTTGTTACATACATATACACAGCAGCCACCGTTGGCTGTCAAGTGAGTATAGAAAAAGTAGGAGGATACAGAGAAGGGTTTGTTAGCAGTTGCCTCAGACAGCAGGGCCTCAATGAGAAGCTGAGGTTCAGAGGAAGAGAAAAGGGTTCTCAACCGAGAGAAAATTAGAGGGAAAGCCACAAATGCTGCTGAAATGAACAAGAAGTGAGTCGGACAGCATTTCCATTCATCTCACGTGACCGTCATAGGGAGAGGGGTAGATGGTGAGGGCATTTATGGTCCCCCCCCCTCCCCACCAGGGACTCAGAGGCTGGATGTTGGAACACTACTTTTCTGAATTTAGAATACGAATTGTAGTGTGTAATATGCAAGCTGTTTGGTGCTGACAGTTAGAGAAAATTCTCCATGAGTGTATGCTGGCCTACTCTCTGTGTTACTGAAACACTGAAAGTTCAGCAAAGGGAGGTCAGAGGCAATCCCAATGGCTGATGAAATGGGAGCCCCAGTTCTCCCTGTCATCAGCTTTCCACAAAGGCTGGCTCTGTGAAGCTCAATATCACCTGACGTGGAGGAAGTTCAAAAAGGTAACCTCCTCAATATGGTCTGCACACTCCGAGGGCACCTTGCACTGGAGGTAATTGATGTTTCCTGGTTGGTCAAAGGAGTACCACCTGAAGATCCTTCACTCTCCAATTACTTGGATGACGCTTCCTGGGAGTCCAGAGACTGTGCAAGAAATACATGAAAAGTCATTGTGATAAAGATTTTGATCAGAGAAGCCCACTGGAGAAAAAACATTAACAGAATAAGCAGAAGGATTCCCTACTGTTTAACCCTAAACTGTCATAATTTTAGATTATGAAGTGATTCACCATCATCATCATCATATTTCATATTAAAATACTATCCAGAAACGAAAAAAGAAAATGCAAAAGCCACCCATTGAGTCACATTATTCAGTCTTTGAAATTCTCAACTCAAATCCACAACCATAAATCTTCCAAATTTCATCAGGCTACTCTTGCAACAATTATTGGGTAGATATCATTCCAGTGTCTGGAGGGGGGGAAAAAAAAAGGGGGGGGGCAAGGAAGAAGGAACCAAAGGCCAAAAGCCCGCAAACTGTTCCTTCCAAGAAAAAAACAAAAACAATACAACAGAGAGCCAAATTCAAGATCCATTCATTTCAAGATGCCTGGACACACTGCATTTTCATTGAAAGACTGGAGATCATAGGAAGTAGGAAATACAGAGAGAGAGAGAGAGTCAGTTCCAGAGCTGACCTGTTGCATAAATGAAGGCCTGGGAGTAACTGTTAACTCTTGCATTAGAGAGTTGGACGGAAAAGGGATGAGAGTTTGTTGCTAGACGGGTGCTACGTGCCCGTCGCAGAGGTGGAGGGATGCAAGCAAACAGTTCAGAGGAGCAGTGACCATTGAAGTAGCAACAGAAAAGAGATAAAGATGCAACAGTGTAGCAAAGAGACAGAGGTTGAGGGAGCCAGTAGGAGGAGGAGAGTTAATGAGATGAAAAGCCTCTGACTCCACCTTGTTGAGAAGAGCTGTATGTGGGGAGCCTCCCCACACATAAGAGTTGTACCCTATACCGGGGCGAATAAAACCTGTGTATAAAGTCAACAATCGTGCAGGGGTAAAGAAGGTACGGAGTCAGCTTAGCACACCTAATCTCTTGGAAGCAGATTTTACAAGGGATGTAATGTGTTCTTTCCAAGATAAATCCCAAGAGAATGAAACCCGAAGTATGTTTAAGGATGATGCAGGATTGAGCTGGATATTATTAAACATTAGTAGGTACTCCTGTGGAAGATTTTGTCAAGTTGATAGGTGTAAGAACTGAGTCTTTGATGCATTAAAAACAACAAGATTACTTTTACCCCAGTCAGAGATACAAGCACATCAGACATCTCCATACATATTTCATTAACCAGTGACTATCCTATGTCAACTGTTTTGCTACTGCCACATCCATTACTATGCATTCTCACATATTCACATACCATGTCACACCACTCATAATTTTTGACCTACCACACTCCCTCACATTTTTAAACTTACACATACCTTTTTGCCACCTTATTCATAAACTTTTTTTCCATGTAATCATATAATCTAAGCACACTTTCTTCCACCCTTTGATCAGGACTTCCGTACTCCACATTTTGCACAATATCCATATTTACTATCCTGTTCAACCTTAAATTGATAAGAAGTGAACTCAAATTAAACTTCAGGAGCTTTTATCCAACTTTCTTAACAACTGGCACAGCACTATAAATTTACTGTGAATAATTTTATGATGGTTAGCATAAAGTAGATTACAAACCAGGAATTAGTTTTTGGGCAATTTACTTACTTTACAAGATTATAACTGAATGAAGAATGGGGTTTTGGTGAGGGAAAATAAGTGCTGACTGTTGCATTTACTGACTGTAGTCCTCATTGCCCATGTTGTCTCTATACAGAATATAATTTTGTCAGCCACTGAACTTTGATACTAAAGTGTTTTTAATTTTTTATTTCCAGTCACTTGACAGCAATGTACAGAATCTTGCTAGTATATGTGTATTTACCACATGAGTCATCATTATGGACTGAATATCCAACATCCTCTCTGACAAACTGATTTTGAATATTAAGGAATAGTAAGATATTTCTTAGATGTGGTTTTGAATTATCACATTTATAACTTTGTATCTGTAATGTATGTCAGTATTAACCCTTTCGCGCACGGTAAGTTTTATTAAGTTTCATGGCTCACGATTTTACTCCCCCGTGCGCTCCGCTGGCAGCCCGCGGTACACAAATTACATGTATTCTTGCCTCATTTTCGCCACCCAAACCTCAAAATGTTGCCCTGAAACTCACGTCACCTTATTCACCGATGTTTGTTCTAGCTGATAAGCCAAAAGAAAAACCAGAAAAATACGAATAAAAGTACACAAGGCCGCCGTGAATAAACATTTTCGAACATTGATCTCACTTCCCAACATCGTCGTTCGAGTGTTTTCCATCATACAGAAAAATGTTATTATAAGTTTTGATAGAGAATTTCATTGGCTTTCTAATGAGGTATGTCCGGTTGTGATGCGATTTGTAGTTTTCGAGAAAATAGCCAAAAACTAAAAGCCATTTTTGTAAAAAAAATTGATTTTTGTTCAGGGAGGTATACTGCAGAAATTTTCTCGCACACCTTATGCTTTTATTACATAATCTTATGTAGAATTTCATAAGCTTTCTCCTGATACCTTTTTGTTTTGATACGCTTCATAGTTTCCGAGTAAATCACAAAAAACTAGATGGTACTCGCGGCCGCGGTGCACTTTCGTCATGCGTGCACAATAACCTCCTACGTAACCACAACTTTTCATTAGAGAATTTACAAAGTTATGTCCTGTACATATGTAGAATTCACTGATCTTTATCAAGGTTCTTACAGGAAATCGATACGTTCAATAATTTTGGAGTAAATGGACGACAAAGATGGAAAACTCTTCCTCGCCCACAAGCGAGATAAAAACGCTCAATTTCCCTGCCTCACGAATACTTACATATTATCGCACGTTATGTTTTATTATTATTATTTTTTACTCAAATTATACACGAGAAATATCATAAGCTCTTTGATAGTGCTTTCAGTAACTCGACATTTCCACTAGTCTTTTTGCTAAAGCTGAACTTTCTTCCATCTCATATGTGTATATGTAAAAAACAATACTTATTTGAGAAAAAAATATAGAAATGTAGAAACAGGTCAATGTACAAATCAACAAAATATGAATAACTCACTTGCTCCAGAGGTGTTGAGCTGCTGGCAGGAACTTGAAGGAATTGAAGATGAGTTAGGTTGTGTGTGTGTGTGTGTGTGTGTGTGTGTGTGTGTGTGTGTGTGGCGTATTCTCTGTTCCTTGCACCACGTTTGCCTAACACATGCGATGCACACAGTAGATTTCTCCACGAACATTCGCTGCACAACATACGTATATAATGTCATATATGTGTCACTGTGTGGCGTATTTTCTTGTCTCTGACCATTACGTAACTTTCCGCTGTCAGTCAATGCACGCAATATTTCTTGGTGAACACTCACTGCCCTATTTTATACGTATATTTCACACTGAACCATATGCAATATAAAACACTATCACATGATTCCATCCCAGCCTCTTCTGTTATTCCCTTCCCTACTGTATGGCGTAAGAGACCGCCTGTTCCCTTAGCAACTAATCCATAGGTCTATGTTATCTCTATGGCATAACATAATGCCTGCTATGGTAGGTCAGTTATTTCACTAATCCAGGCACTATATGTTTCACAGATATAAGTAATGGCTTCACTACATCATTTTAGGGGCAGGGTGAGTGGAAACCCCGCTATAGCAAACCAGACTCTGCCTCTAGGCCTAACAGCTGATAACGGGCCCCAATGCATTACAAACAATATATCTATGTTCAGTACACACAATCACTTCACAGTATAGTAAAAAACATTGTACAGTCACAATATTTCAATAATGGCTTCAGAATCGGGTGGGAGGGGGAAAATGTCAGATTTAAAGGGACAACACAACACAGCACGACCCTGCTGTCTGGCTGCTAGTGGAGCACTGAGATTCTATCACTACGTACAGGCACATAGGAGTCATTGCAGTGTTGCCAAAGTCTTACCTCGGGAGAGACACGTGGCTGCTAGAATGCTACAAAATTTGACGCAAATCGACTGAAAACTTATTTTTTGGTTATTTTTTTTTTTGCGTTTTCACACGATTTGCAGTCCTGTGCTTTGGCACACCACACCACATGAACGCAAATCGCGGTACCGTGCGCGAAAGGGTTAATTAAGATTGACAATATGTGGACAAGAATATCTTGTGCAATAAAACAGTACTATAATGAATTTTTAGCCATGTTAAAAGGATCACTGCAATGCCTATAGATATGATCACCTGCACTACTAAAAACATAAGAATACGTACCCTTTAAAGTTCCCTGTCTCAGCTCCTAATATTTAAGCAAAATTGTTTTATGATGAAATATTGAACGGCCAAAATACTGTTTATAGCAGGGGTGGGCAAATATTTTGGCCTATAGTCCAGTTCCAGAATTAGGTAAACTTCCCTAACCACACAATTTAATATATATAGTGTTGTATAATGGTATTAGCAATAAGGCACTAACCATCCACTCACTTGATGTAGTGCTGCTTGGGTGTCTGTCCTTTCCTCTCCTCTCTTCCTTCCTCTTTTGTCTTTCTTTCCCTCATTTTTTCCTCTTCCTTCTACCTGTGGGTGACTCTACACTTAGTGACATGCCAAATGGTTTCCTCTACACCAGGAAACCACTTACTATACTGGGTAGTAACCATATAACCAAATTATGGCACCTGGTGGTTTTGTGAGCAATTAAGGCACTGCAGTAGGATTGTGCCGGTGTAGATTTATATCCAAAGGACGGTTGGAGTTACTGCTCGCGTAATGCCACTCAGGGATGAGCGAGGCTGATCACTCTCACCTGAAATGTCAGGACCAACTTGCCTAGCCCTGGGCTCCTATGCTCCTCATGGAGCAACATAGGATTGGATGATGGATGGATGGAAGAACTTTTATTATTACCATTATATTATATATAAAAGGGAAGTGGAGGAGCGATTGGGTAAATATAGATTGGAGCAGATGGGAGACGTGGAAGGAGTGTGCAAAATATTGACAGAAGAAATCTGTGCATCATGTGAGGTGGTGTGTGGGGTGAAGAGAAGATGAAAGGAGGTTCAGGGAACAGCATGGTGGACTGAGGTGAGAGAGGCTGTGGCACAAAAGAAGAAAGCATATGAGTGGATGAGGAACAGGGGCGACGAAGAAGTTGAGAGACGGAAGAGAGAGTTATATGTAGAGAGGAGGAGAGAAGTGAAAAGATTAGTGAGAGAGAGTAAGAAGAAAGTGGATGAAGAATTTGGAAGGAATCTGAGTGCAAAGTGGAGGGAATGTAAGAAAATGTTCTGGACAGAGGTAAAGAGACAGTAGGGTGCCAATGAAGTCAGTTGGGGTGTGAAAGATAAAAATGGTAGATTACTAGTGGAGTCGGGAGAAAAAGTGAACAGATGGAGAGAACACTTTAATGAATTGTTGAACATAAAGAATGAAAGTAATGCGAGTATAAGTGGCTGGGGAATGGCTGGGAGAAGGAGGGATGTGAGAAGAGAGGAAGAAATCAGTAGCAATGAAGAAAGTTGAAATGGGAAAAGCCCCAGGAACTGATGGAGTGTGTGGTGAAATGCTTCAGCATGGGGGAGAGATAGTAATAGAATGGATGTGGAAGGTTTGCAGATTGGCCTGGGAGGAAGGTAGAGTCTCGGAGGATTGAAAGTCAGGTATAATTATTCCTTTGTACAAAGGAAAAGGGAAAATGAAGTGTGTGGTACTTATAGGGGCATTTGCCTTCTTAGTGTAATGGGAAAAGTATATGGTAGGATACTTATTGATAGAGTTAGGAAAATAACAGAGGAATTAGTGGGAGAAGAACGAGGAGGTTCTAGAAAGGGAAGAGGTTGTTTAGACCAGTTATTCATCCTTAGATCTTTAGTGGGAAAGTTTCTAGAGAGGGGAAAGAAGATGTATGCAGCCTTCATGGATTTGAAGAAAGCAATGACAGGGTGGATAGACAAGGATTGTGGAAAGTATTAAGAATATATGGAGTACATGGGAATTTTTTGAAGGCAGTGAAGAGTGTGTATGAGGGCGCTAAGGCTGCAGTGCGTGTGGATGGCAAACTGAGTGAATTTTTCCATTTGAAGGTTGGATTGAAACAAGGATGTGTCATGTCTCCATGGTTGTTCAATCTGTATATGGATGGGGTTATAAAAGAGATACAGTGTCGGGCAGTGGATGTTGGAGCGGCCCTAGTGAGAGAAGGCAGTGTTTGGAAACTCCCTGTACTGTTGTTTGCAGATGATACTGTGTTGTTAATTGAAGACGAAGGGGAGCTGCAAGGCTTGGTTATTGAGTTTGGGAGAGTGTGTAAGAACCGGAATCTAAAGGTGAAAGTAGGGAAGAGTAAAGTGATGGTCTTCGAGAGAAGTGAAGTCAGTGAATGAACTGCACAGTGAGATTGGATGGGGAGGATACGGAGAATGTGAGTGCATTTAAGTACCCTGGGTAATATGATGAGTAAGGATGGAAGTCTGGAGGGTGAAGTGCTTGAAAGGGTGCAGCAGGGAAAGAAGGTTGCTGGTTCGTTGAAAGCAGTGACAAGAAACAGAGAAGTGAGCATGGAAGTGAAAAAGTTGCTACATGACTATTGTAATACCAACTCTTAACATATGGAAGTGAAGCTTGGACCCTGTTGGAGGGACAGAAGTCAAGAGTGAGAGCAGTGGAAATTAGTTATTTGAGAGGAGCATGTGGAGTCACATGGAGAGACAGACTAACAAATGAGGAAGTGAAGGAGAGTTGTGGTGTGGATGTGGACGTGATAGGAAGCGTTAGGAGAAACACGTTAAGGTGGTTTGGGCATGTGGAGAGGATGGAGAGTGAGAGACTGACAAGGAGAGTGTATGTTAGTGAGGAGGAGGGGGGGAGAGGAAGGCTGAGGATGAGATGGAGGGATGGAGTGAAGAGGTATATGAAAGAGGGGGGTGTGAGCTGGAAGCAGGGCAGTGAAATGGAGGGGGACAGAGCGACATGGAGGCAATTTGTTTGTGGCCACCCTGTGCGGGATTGAGCCATCTGGCAATAGATAGATAGATATTTTTTATTATTATTAGTAGTAGTAGTAGTATTCATTATTATTATTTATTGCAAGGAATGGCTCAAGTTACATTTCCTTAGAATGATAATCAAATTTATATTTCCATAATAAATACTATAAGAATGTTATGGGTAATGGCACTTATCATTGATTCACTCAGTATACTGCCACGTACTGTAAAGGTGACAATGAGTAATGAATGGTTTCCTGTATAATAAGAAATTATTCATCATGCTTCAGTAATTTATCACATAATTTATCCTCAGGCTTAGGGCAGAAAGAATATTGCCACATATAGGTAACAATGAGTAATGAACTGTTTCCTGTATAATAGGAAATTAATCAGCATGCTTCAGTAATTTATCACATAACTTATCTTCAGGCTTGGGGTAGAAAGAATATTGCCCTGAAACCCTGTATGCCAAGGATATGATGGCTTAACCCTATGAGGTTTCTGGGCCGGGCACATTACGTCTATGCTAGAGTCAGCCACTCTCAAGCTGACTCACATCTTCACAGCACAATATTTTTCTTTGATCCCTCTGTGTATATAAACTTTTCATGCTAGAATGTTGGTTCTGGTGTCATTTTAAAGCTGAATAGTTGTACTATATTGCAGTATGTTCAAAAAAGGAGAAAAAAAATAAAATAAAATGTCAAAATGATGTGCTGAAGTTACGCGAAAACCAAAAATTTTATACCTTGCCATACAAAATATTCGGGGGGGGAGGGGGGTAACCCTTACACCGTGGGGTTTGTTGGAGGTTTTCCGTGCCTATCCCGCAGGGATATTTGCACTCCGACTGACTTTTTAAAAATATTTGCCAAAAATCAATTATTAGTTCTAGAATATTATAATTACATATGCATATGGCACATACCTTCAGCTTTCTCCTGGGATGTTTCTTCTAGAACTCATTGACTACCGTAGGACTTGTGGAGACTTCTGAAGTTGGGTAACTAAGTCTCCACTTCACACTTACCGACATCCCCTAATCTGAATACCACTGCCAGATATTATCACTAGAAACACTATTCAATGATTTCCAAGTAGTTTGGAATCCATACTAAAAAAAAAAAAAAACACTATGAAAGCATTGTAAAATACGAGCGCGTACAAGCCTCCCACTCCCGCTAATTCGCGGCTGGTGTTCTCTCATTTCTTACTCATATACGCACTCACACTTTATTATTTCTAGTACTTTATTACACTTGTATATATCTACAGTCCTTTACTGCTTCCCACACGATGTTTAGTAGGGAAAGAGGTCACAGGGCCTTTTATAACAGAAGCAAAAGAGGCAGCAATGGACGGGCGTCATTTCACCGAGAAGGACGAGAGCAAACTGGCTGTATCTGGTAGCAAAGAGTTGAAAATGTCAGCTGCTAATGTATATGCTAAGAAATAAGTCGTAGGAAATCTAGACAATACATATAAATTATGTAGTTCCAGGTGAATATAAATATCACTCAGGCTTCTCCCTTCCTTTCTTATACAGTAATCCCTCCAATATCCGTTGTAACAGAGCCAAAGGCATGTCCGAATATTGGTTTTGTCCGGATATTGGTCCTGAAGCTCCAGCACTGGTTTTTCATGACCCTAACCTAACCTAACCTAAATCAGAAAACTACCTTCCTACCTCCCTA
>JAGKTI010001186.1:0-13816 GCA_018397915.1 Birgus latro
CAGTCGACAGCAGAAGTTCGTCCCTCTCAGCGTGCGTGATATGAGTCTGTTGATATGGGAACACTGTATGAGATATAGTTGACAGGTATGGTTTAAATGGCTAATATAAAAGAAATGTGTTCAGAGATAAGAACACATTCCCTAATGATAATACTGAATTGCAGCAGGTGGGATAATAACGTTATTGTGAAATGGATGACATTGGTGTATGCAGATTCTTCATTATGGACACAGATGCACAGGATTATTTGGACTGGACTGATGTTGCCAGCATGTATTATTTGAAATATTATTGAACGTTTCCAGTCCTAAATGTGAGGTTGCAAGAAAACATTAATTACAATGTCAGTTACACACTGAACAAACATATAAACTGACAGTGCATGATTCTTGAGCACACGGTTTTGTTTTTCAAGTTAAATCACTTCCCTTTCTGACCTCTCTCCCCAGTCACGCTCTGCCATCATCCGTGTTTTCTTGCTAATGCTGAAAATCGTATGTCTTTAGGCAGAGTATGGAAAGTAATCAATATAAAAGTGTTAAATGAACTTCTTTTTCTCCTCCATCCCCATGAAGTTTTATCCATGACTTGAATATAAATGTTTGTAATACGAACAAATCATCACTGTGGTAGTTAGGAGACATTACTCGTCACCATTTATACAACACTTATATAACCATCGTTAATACAGTGCTCCAGATACACTCCCTCTCCAGCCCCTTGTTATCTCCTCCCCTCCCCCTTCCACTGTCTACATCATTCTTACCCCCTCCCTCCACCCCCTCTAGCAGTACCCCTTGTTTCTCTCCCTCAACCCCGGAAATCCCTCCCCACGGTTTCATTTGATTCACCCTGCTTCATTTTACCTCCCTAACTAGATCGGTTATTCATGACTTAAATACAGTTATCATCATTTACAGAAATTTAAGTCGTAATTGTAGTGACATTATAAACACAATACTCGTGCACATTATATTGCCAACTGTATTACACACACGTATACTCGACCCTCGATTTGGCGGACCCTTATTTCCCGGATATCAGATTTCCCGGACAAAAAAAATGGAAATACTGAAACTTACATTTTAAATTTTCCGCGTGCAGCAATCCTTTTCATTTCCCGGTCAAAGTCCGGGCCCCCCACAAGGTGTTCGCGTTCGCGCCAATCATCTGTTTACTGTTGTGGTGTAAAGTGGCCGTACATTTGAGCATTATCTGAGCACTTTATAACTCCAGGATGGCACCACCAACCCCAGGGAAAGTGACCAAGCGCACATAGAAGCCTGGGCATCTCTCTGTGTCCCCAAAACTTAAGCTAATAATGAAACTCAAGGCTGGGAAGTCTGTTGCTATGGTGTGTGAGGAGTATGGTGTAAAAAAATAGACTGTATCTGACATCAGAAAAGCAAAAGAAAAGCTGAAGAGTTACGCTGTGAAGTTTTCTGTGCCTGAGGCAAAGACTGGATCAGCTAGGAAACATATCAAAACTTCAAAGAGTGTTGACTTAGATGCAGCTGTGCACAAGTGGTATGTTCAACAGCGAGCTTGTGGTGTCTCAGTGAGAGGTGTGGAGCTCGCTGCCAGTGCTGCTAGGCTTGCAGCACACATGGGTATTGCTGATTTTAAGGCAAGTGATGGATGGCTGTGGCGTTTCAGGAAACGCCACGGCATCCATAGTGTGAAAGTGTCAGGCGAGGGTGCCAGTGCCGATGTTGAGAGTGTTGAACGATTTAGATTGAAGTTAGATGATCTTATTAAGTGTGAATTTTTATTGCTAAGTCAAATTTACAATGTGGATGAGACTGGGGTTATGTGGCGGTCCTTGCATAATAATACCCAGGCAAGGAAGGACGAGCATAAGGTATCAGGTAAAAAGATTAATAAAGAGCGGTTATCAGTGATGTGTGGTGGTAGTGCGTCAGGTACACACAGGCTTAAACTGGCAATTGTGGGGAAGTCTGCGAAACCCAGGGCACTTAAGGATTGTATGAACAAGCTTCCTGTACATTATTATAGTTCTAGCAAAGCGTGGTTCACCAGCTGGATTTGTGAAGACTGGTTCCATCATCACCTGGTGCCTAAAGTAAGGAACTACCAGGAAAAGGTGCTGAAAATCCCATCTGCAGAAGTGAAGGCATTAGTCCTAATGGACAATGCCCCAGCCCACCCCACCCAGGATGTTTTGCACAGTGCTGACAGAAAGATAAAATGCATGTTTTTACCCCCAAACACCACATCATTGATCCAACCAATGGATCAAGGCGTAATCAGTTCACTGAAGTGGAGGTACCAAAGAAAATATCTTGACAAAGCGCTGGTTGTGTTGAAGACTGAGGCTGACAGGGGAGATGACACAAGAGGGAAGAGAACCCTGGAGAATATTAAATCATACAATATCCGCTCCGCCATCCACAACTCGGCTGAGGCGTGGGGTGACGTTAAGCATTCCACTCTTACCAATACATGGAAAAAACTCCTCAAAATGAAGATTATGACTGATTTTGAGGGGTTCGAGGCATCAGACTTCCATGCACTTCTCCATAGGGTTGGGGAAAATGCAGTTACGCTAGATGACATTCATGAGTTGACAGAAGAAAATGAAGCTGCAGAGGGGTATGAAATATCGTCCGAGAAACAGATAGTGGCAACAGTGACTGGGGAGCGAAGCAGCGACAGTGAGGAGAGTGACGTGGAGCCGCAAACAACCATTAAGATGTCTGCGGTCAGGGAATGTGCAGATACGTTATTTCAATTTGTGGCAAACAACAACAACAAGGACATTCAGGAACATTACGACCAGCTCCGGCTTCTCCGTGGAAAAATTATTGTGATGCAGCACCAGGCTAGTCTCCAGTCTAAGACTGATAGTTTTTTTAAACCACGCAATGCCAAGCCGTCTTCTCCTGAACCAGGCCCCAGTGGTATGAGCCAGTCTGCCATTGCCAAGCCGCCACCTCCTGAATCAAGCAGCTCACCCGCAGCTCAACACGACTCCAGTGGTGCTACAGATTCACATAGGGATGTCGTGTCTAACGTCAAATAGTTTAAGCTATTCAGGGAACCACTCTATGATCACAGCAAACACCTACACCCTCTCTACAACACAATACATATACAGTACAGTATGTTAAATATACAGGTACAGTAAAACCTCGATATAACGGACTTCAGTAGACCGGAATTCGCTTTTATCGGACTCAAGGAGCTACCGGACTAAACTCCTATATATCGGAAAAAGTCTGATATAGCCAGAAAGCAGTCCGGACTGCCTGACCACTTCAGCTAAGTTCACCACAATAAGACAAGTAAAAGACATGTTTTTCAGTGCACAGTACAGTTATTATACCATTTGATTAATGTAGTGAAGGTATAACACAGTACAATACTGCAATGGTGGTGAAAAACCACTGATGCAATCTGGACTAATGTCTGATATATTGGAAAAAGTCCGGATTAGCAGGGGTAAGTCCGGATGTCGCTTTTATCGGAAAATCGCATATTTCGGACTGGCCTGAGCCCCAATTAGTCCGTTATAGTGAGGTCTTACTGTACTGTATTTATTTTTCCATTTATATAGTCATATGTTGTAAACCCTGTTTTGTATGTAACGTATGTTACGATCATGACATACAACTGCATCCTCTCTACAATAAAATACAGTGAGTACATACAGAACAGTACGTTAAATCTATTTATTTTTCCTTTTATACAGTCATATGTTGTAAACCATGTTTTGTATGTAACTTACGTTGGTACATGTAATACTGAGTGCTGGACGAAGTGTGGTAAAAGTCCGGGGCTAGTACTGAATATTGGCAATTGCTGGACCGAGTATGGTTAACTTAGGGGAATGGGCAGTGGCCCCCGGACTTTTGTGATTCCCGGACTAGATTTCCCCCCATTTAGTCCGGGAAATTGAGGGTCGAGTGTAATCAGATTACTTATACAACTATAAGTCCACCGTAACTATCACATACCATCCCCCCCTTCCGGACTCCTTCCCCCTTTCTATATCCCCCACTCCTGCCTACACCCTATAACATATTTACCTGTATCACAGCTTGTAATATATCTAACCCCTTCCCTTATCCATGGTATTCCTGCTTCCGTAATCACCCCCCCCCCCTCCCACCTTATGTTCCCCACTAGAGTGAGACCTATGAGATACAACTACTTAATATATAATTTAAAACATTATGCTATCAAAATACGTTGAACTCTCTCAACACACGATCTTAACCCCTTAACCGCGGGTCGTCACTTTTGTGATGCTCGGGTGCAAAGGATCATACCGCGGGGCATCACGTTTATGATTTTGTGTTGTTTTGAATTCGCCCGGGCTTTCAGATGGTGACTTGTATCATCTATCAGCACTGCCAATGTCCAACAATAGTCAGAGCTGCTAATGTCATCAGTACTCCCATCCATTGTTGACAATTTAGCCATTTTCCCCCATTCAAGACTCCCCTCCCTACCTCCCCTCCATTACCCTCTCGTGTTGTCTGGTCAGCTGCTCTGCACTACGCAAATCTTCCCCGGATTTTTCCACTGATTTCATCCATTGAAATGAGCCCTATGCCCTATTCTTATACCAAATAATATATATATTTAAAAATAAGGTAAATGATAGTGCCATACACCTGGAATTGGCTAATTATCACTTGGCAACATCCAACCTGCACTCATTCGCTAATATCCCCTGCTTTTTTTCCCCATCAAATATGCCATATAAGCTATTCTCATAATATAAATGTATATAAGAAAGGAAGGGAGAAGCCTGAGTGATATTTATATTCACCTGGAACTACCTAATTTATTATGTATTGTCTAGATTTCCTACAACTTATTTCTTAGCATATACATTAGCAACTGACATTTTCAACTCTTGGCTACCGAGATACATATACTACATTCAGTTCACTCTCGTCTTTCAACGTGTAAGGATGTCGCAGTCGCGCCCCTCCATTTCTGCCACTTTTGTGCCCATTATAAAAGGCCCTGTGACCTCTACCCCTACAAAACATCGTGTGGGAAGCGGTAAAGGACTGTAGATATATATAAGTGTAATAAAATACTGTACTAGAAATAAAGAGTGAGTGTGTATATGAGTAAGAAATGACAGAATACCAGCGGCGAATTAGCGTGAGTGGGAAGCTCGTATGCGCTTGTATTTTACATTGCTTTCACAGTGTTTTTTTTTTTGGAGTATGGATTCCAAACTACTTGGAAATCACTGAATAGTGTTTCTAGTGTTAATATGAGGCATTGGTATTCATATTATGGGATGTCGGGAAGTGTAAAGTGAAGACTTAGTTACCCAACTTCAGAAGTCTCCACAAGTCCTATGGTAGTCGATGAGTGCTAAAAAAAACATCCCAGGAGAAAGCTGAAGGTATGTGCCATAAGGATATGTAATTATAATATTCTAGGACTAATAACTGATTTTTGGCAAATATTTTTAAAAAGTCAGTCGGAGCGCGGATTTTCCCTGCGGGATGGGCACGGCACGCCTCCGACAACCCCGCGGTTAAAGGGTTAAAAGGTCAGAGAATGCAGCCAAGAGTATCCAACAACATGGTCAGACCAAAAGGTACCGGCATGGCTGTCCATCAGCGCCCTGAATACCTGTTCTGCAATTGCCGATATTATTAATACAGAACTGAAAACAACTCAGATGGATAGGAAATGAATCTTTATCACAATTAACCCTTTCACCATGACAATCAGATACTTCCACTCACACCTGCATGCTGTTTGGGCAAATGGCACGCACATTCCGCTAAGGGGAAAACCTGCTCATCCAGAGGGGTATAATCCCCCTTTGTCACATATGACGATGATTATGGCTGCCAAATGTATGGTAGGAGGATACAGCTTTTGTGACTATCATCTGTTTTGCTATATTTAACTGTAACTGAAGAACTACAAATTATTGCCAAGAATACTGGCAATACTTATTCAGAAAATATTTTCTGGATGCATGTAGATCATACTCTTGTGCAACACAACACAAGCAATGATTATTTTTCATTTTTTTACTTTCTCTAGGGAAACGAAGGACGTTTGTGCTTCATATTGTATGTATGTTGGGGTTTTAAAAAATAAGAGTAAACAAGAGATTAATGGCTAGGGAGGAGTAATAAAATGATGACTAAACTGAAGCACTGACTGCTGTTCTTTGAACAGTTATTGCCTCTTGACTGCCACTGTCACTGTCATTATAATAATATTAAACACTATTAAAGAATACAATCCAAAAACAAAACACAAACTACGTTCTGTTCCCGAGACAAAAATGAAGAAGGGAGAGAAAACACATTTGAAATGACAAGGGAGAGAAGTCAGGCAGGATCATTACACTAAAACAGTGGGGAGGGGTTTGGAGTGTTGCTGGCTAGGAACGAGGGGTACTGGTAGAGGGGGCAGGGGGAAGGGGGAGGAATGATAGAGACAGTAGAAGGGGGAGGGGAGGAGATGACAAGGGGGTGGAGAGGGAGTGTATTTGGAGCACTGTATTAATGATGGTTATAAAAGTGTTGTACAAATGGTGATGAGTAATGTCTCCTACCACCACAGTGACAATTTATTCATATTATGAACATTTATATTCAAGTCGTGGATAAAACTTCTTAGAGATGGAGAAAAAGAAGCTCACTGAACACTTTTATACTGATTACCTTCCATACTCTACCTACAGACATACGATTTTCAGCATTAGCAAGAAAACATGGACGATGGAGAGCATGACTGGGGAGAGGAGAGAAGGATGGGGAAAGAGGTCACGAAGGGAAGTGATTTAACTTGTAAAACAAAACCGTATTCTCAAGAAACACACACTGTCAGTTTCTGTGTTTGTTCAGTGTGTAACTGACATAGTAATTAATATTTTCTTGCAACCTCACTTTTAGGACTGCAAATATTCTATAATATTTCAAATAATAAATGCTGGGAACATCAGTTCAGTCCAAATAATCCTGTGCGTCTGTGTTCATAACAAAGAATCTGCATACACCAACGTGCATTTCACAATAACGTTATTATTCCACCTGCTGCAATTCAATATTATCATTAGGGAATGTGTACACCAACGTGCATTTCACAATAACGTTATTATTCCACCTGCTGCAATTCAATATTATCATTAGGGAATGTGTTCTTGTCTCTGAACACATTTGTTTAATATTAGCCATTTAAACCATACCTGTCAACTATATCTATACAGTGTTCCCAGATCAACAGACTTGTATCACACACACTGAGAGGAATGAACTTCTTCTGTCGACCGTACTATACACTGTAATTTAATTTGAAATTGGCACACAAGGCGCATTTCTTTTGTCACTACAGTTAGCATACATGCACCAACAGACAATCCCACCACTCTGCCAGGTTACTAACAGGTGAATTGCCCAGTGTGGGGGGGAGGGGGGTCAAGTGGGGCCAAGCAGTATCCCTACTTGACAGCAAGTAGAGGAAGGTCTCCCACATAGGCCTACCAAAAATCACCCGCGAATGTTGAAAAATGTGCACACGATGGGCCTTGCAATTGAGTGACGTACAATGCACGTCAGTGGGTCTGTCCACGGAAAAAAGTAGCGACGTGCATCATACATCGGTGGGGCTCGGCTTTCTCATTGCCCACTTCACCTCCTCTCTAGGGACTCGGTCAAAGGAATTTTCCAAATCAACAAAAACAAAATACAATTCCCTTTTCTTTCCAATATATTTCTCCTGAAGCTGTTGAACAATGAATATGGCATTAGTTGTCCCCCTGCCTGGCATAAACCCAAACTGCATCTCATCAATATTCACTCTTTCTCTAATCATACCTTCTAGAACTCTCTCCATTACTTTCATTATCTGATCTAAGGGCTTTATATCTCTGTAATTTCCCCTTTCCAGGGCATCACCCTTCCCTTTGTAAACATTTACAGTTACGCTCTTCAGCCAATCATCTGGGACAATACACTCATATATAATCATATTTATCAGGTCAGTGACTAACCTCACCCCAGTATCTAGTGAGGCCTTCAACATTTCGGCAGTCAACCCAGACACACCTGCCGCCTTCCCCACCCACATCCTGCCTATTGCCTCACTCACAGTAGCAGCGTCAATCAAAGGCCAAGGGCCAAACACTGGACACCTGCTGGCTCCAAACCTTCCCCATCCCAGTCAAACTCCTCATTCAACAACCGGCTATAATGGAGATATTAAAGATGCATGGAATCTCTAATATCTCCACTGTTCACCACTACCCTTCCTTCATCATTCTTCACACACTGCTCACCTACAATATAACGATTATCCCTCTTCACCTGATTTGCCACCCTAAAATTTGGATTTTTCCTTTCCCCATGATTTAGATTATCAGGAAAAGTCTCTGTGACTCAGACTTCGCCCTGTATACCTCTCTTCTAGCCTTATGCTTGGCAGCCAAGTACTCCTCCTTGTTACCACCCTTCTTCCATTCCCGGAAAAGCCTTCTTTTCTCCTTAACTGCGGCTTCTACACCCTCATCCCACCACCAAGTTACTTTATGTCTTGGTGGGCCTCTTGTCCAACCACATATTGCATCGGTATGTTCTTAAGGGCTCTATACTGTTCATTAACGCCTCTATCTACGGCTCCCTGTTCAGCCACCACTCTCCTCATCTCAATATAAAAGGCATCCCTTACTGATTGGTTTCCCAGCTTCCATATTTTCCTCCTAGGTACATATGTCCTTCTCCTCATCACTTGTTCTTTAAGCACCATGTCACAAATCAACAATTTGTGCTGCTGCACACACTCCTCGCTTCCTATAACTTTAACATCCCTCACTACTCTCCTATCAACACTCCTGACCAGAAAATAATCTATCTGACTGCTATTTCCCCTGGACTCGTACGTAATCAACCTACTCATTCTTTTTCTAAAATGTGTGTTGCACACAATCATGTCCATAGCCTCCCCAAACTCAAGTATTCTTTCCCCTTCTGCATTCCTCACATCATATGCACATCCCCCATGGACTCCTTCATAACTCTGAGCTGCTTCACCTACATGACCATTTAAATCCCCTCCCAGAACCACTACCTCATTATCGTCCATACCACCTACTACACGTAAATCATCCCAAAATCTATCCTTCTCTGCGTCATCCAGTCCTGCATGTGGAGCAAATGGCGATATAATTGAAATAATTTTCCTACCGATCAAAATTTTCACTACTAATATCCTATCACTTACTCTCATAACATTCATAACATATTCCACCCACTTCTTCCGCAACCAACACACCCACACCCCAATATCTGTCAGTTCCCCCCTGCCAAAACAACTAATAGTAGCAATCCTTCCCAACAATCTTTCTGGCTGATCCACCCCTGTACCGGACTTCCTGCAAACTGCCACATCCACCCACCTCCTACTGAATGCCTCAATGACTTCCTCCGCTCTTCTCCTCAAACTTCCCACATTCCACGAACCCACTCTAAACCCCTTTGATGATTTACTGTCCTCAGGCTTGCTTTGAGTCTTATATTTGTAAGTCATAGTCGGTAAGATAAAGGGGGGGGGGTAAACATTCCACAGGCCCCGCTCACTGCACAGTCCTAGGTCCAGGCAATGGATCTGGAACCCCTAGTCCACCAGCTTACCAGTGGCTGTGGTAGTGGCCTCGGGGCACTCTGCCAGGACAGCTGCAGGGACACCCTCCAAGCGCGCCTTGGCATTGCAACTGCCCTACCATTATACACCCACTGACAGGGCAGCCTCCTGGGGTGCTACTCCCAGGTTCGGGCACCTCTCTATTGGGCGGAAGCGGCAGCCTGGGAACCGCAATGCCCTGTACCCTCTAGCACACGTTCGAGCCCCATCTTGCCCCGGACCCATGATCTATGCCGGCGGTACCCCTGTCACGCTTCCCCCCAAAGTCTGCCACTAGGTAGCGGGGGCAAAGTTTTCTGGCCGCATGCCCTTGCTGGCGTCAACCCCTGTAACATAGTGGGATACGTTGTGTGATATGTAAAGCGTATGTGGTGTAGTGCAAAGGATAGTTAGAGGAAATGTTTGGGAGAGTATGCTGGTCTACTCTCCATGTTACTGTCACACTGAAAAGGTAATAATAATAATAATAAAGCCTTCTCCTCCTAGCTGTCATCTTCTTCATTGTCTTCTTCACCTTCTTTGTCTCCTCCTCCTCCTCATAAATGAACTACTGGTCAATGTTAAGTCTGAAGTAAGCATGCTAGCAGCTCACCTTCAGTATCAGTGGCACTGTTGACAATGGTCCTGATACGCGTGGCCCAAGAAATAGATGCCTCAGTGGCAGTGGTGGCAATGGGTTCATGGCGACCTGTACCAACTGACACCAAACACTGCAGCATGGTATCACCCCACACCTGCTTAGCCTCATGTAATGCAATGGCTGATGGGTTGTTGACAAACAGACCTCCATCCTGGAAGTGGAAGTATACTGTCAAGCATTATAAAAAAATTCATTCTGATTCTTTTTAAAGTTCTGTAACATTTTCATTCTTCTCACAGTCTCTCCACACTGAGTTTCTGAGGGAACAACAGCCTCTCCACACTTTCTGAGAGAACATATGATTTCATCATAAGGGTTCATTTGGGCAATACAGTTTAAATCTTTCAATGTTACGAACCCTGATGCTCGAAACTACATGAATATGAGTTCTAACTGAGGCTCCTTTCCAACAAATCCTCCCACACCAGCCTAGGTCAGCTTACATCATCTCTAATGCCTTACTCTTTCCTCAGAATTCCTTGACGAGACAATGACAATGGCACACACTTCGTGCTGTTTCTCCTTATACACAGTAACTGGTCTTTATAATGAGCCTCAATTTGGTGAACTTCTGGCAATAACAAACTCATTAAGCCAACCAAACAATCTCCTCACATATGGGAGGGGGGGGGTGCATTCACCATATATGACCAATGTGGATAACTGACTGACCAACCATATGATGACATGGGAAATGACACAGTGTGAACATGAACACACAAAAGAACATAATACTGCTCTCTCTTAAAAGTCCATCCCTGGGCGGGACTGAACCCAGATCAGGTACACTGGTATATGCACACATAACTGACTCATCTGCTAGAGGTTCCACTGCAGTGCCACTCATCACAAGATAAATACTGTACATAATACTTTTGTTGTCTTACTCTGCTGTAATATATTACTGACTTAAAACTACTAGTGATTAACAATAAAATACAGTACACACTGGTCACCTACAATGGATCACTTGCTTTGTGTAATTCTGTTTAACGTGAGACTTGTGACTGACAAAACCCAAGAAAAAGTGACTGTGAAATCTGACCACTTAGCACAAAGTCTCACTGAAACCAAACAAATTCAGCCTGTTTTTGTAAAATGTAATATTCCCCTGACACTTGGTTTCCAGAGATCGGAAGAAGTGCTATCAATCCCCTCATCTATATTTGCCCATACATTATGATCAAGCTGTCCTCAAACAAACAAAATGTTATATGACATTGCAACAATACCACATAATGAAAACAGTATGCTTGGCATTAATACAGTATATATACAGTAAGACCTCACCATAACAGACTAATTGGGGCCCAAGCCAGTCCGAAAAATGCGAAATTCCGATAAAAGCGACATCTGGACTTACCCCTGCTAATCCGTACTTTTTCCGATATATCAGACATTAGTCCGGATTGCATCAGTGGTTTTCACCACCATTGCAGTATTGTACTGTGTTATACCTTCACTACATTAATCAAATGGTATAATAATACTGTACTGTGATCTGAAAAACATGTCTTTTACTTGTCTTATTGTGGTGAACATAGCTGAAGTGGTCAGGCAGTCCGGACTGCTTTCTGGCTTTATCGGACTTTTTCCGATATATAAGAGTTTAGTCCGGTAGCTCCTCGAGTCTGATAAAAGTGAATTCCGGTCTATTGAAGTCCGTTATATCGAGCTTTTACTGTATATATGTGTGTGTGTGTATATATATACAGTTAACCCCCTGCTATCACGCATTCAGCTATCACGTTTATCTCCTATCAAGCACACATCAGATGCACAACCAAACACGTTATCATGTGCCCCAAGAACTCTATCACGCATCACGGATCGAGTCTGAAGCGCCCGGGTTGTGAATCCGGTGCGACATCAAGACTCTGATTGATTTGAGTGGCCAGATACGTCACATTTTAGAGCAAGATACCACTATCAACAGTGAACAGTGCATATCCTATATTAATAGAGCCCTTGAAGGTTATGAGGGCAAGTACCATGCCTACATGAATGCCTTACACCAGAGTCGAATCACAGATTGTTTTCGTCAGCACCCAAGCACTGAACCTACACCCAAGCTCCATCCCGACATAATGCCCGTATGTACAATCTTCAGCCATGTTGCTTTAACATTTCACATTAAAACATCATTGCATATATCCTAAATAAGTAATTTCTTCAAATTCCATCATGATATATGAAATGAATAATGAATAAAGCTGATCGATAATTAAAGAAAAAAAGAATAACTTTCAGTCCCAAGACGTAGATCATACATCCACACCATTTGTTTACCATGTGCAGTTTGCCACAAGGGTGTGGGAAGTAATTCCATCTTGTGTAGTGTTTGTGATAAATGGGTGCACAAGAGATGTAGTGGTATTAGAGGTAGACTGCGAGATGATGCTGATTTCATGTGTGCGGCGTGTCGGGGAGAGGAGGTGAAGATTGTTAGGCGTGAGAGGGTAGAACTTGCAGATGAGTCTCTTGAGTGTGTGGAGGAGTTTTGTTATTTGGGAGACATGTTATGTGCCAGAGGTGGGGCTGGAGTTAGCTCAGTTGCTAGGGTGAGAAGTGGTTGGAAGAAGTTCAGGGAGCTGTTGCCTCTCCTGACATTGAGAGGACTCTCCTTACGTGCTAAGGGGTCTTTGTATGCAGCATGTGTTAGGAATGTGATGCTGTATGGTAGTGAGACCTGGGCAGTAAAGGAAGAGGATATTCGCAGGTTTAAACGTACAGAAATGACAATGATTAGGTGGATGTGCAGTGCGTCCCTGCGTGCAAGGCCTGGGGGGGCTGGGTTTACGATGGAAGAGTTGAGAGGTAGGATGGGGCTGGAGTGTATTGGTGTTGTGATGAGGAGAGGTAGGATGAGGTGGTTTGGACATGTGGAGAGGATAGGGGATGATAACTGGGTACAGAGGGTGAGAGGTGTTAATACTGGGGGAGAGGTAGACCGAGAAAGACATGGGATGATGTCATTAAGTGTGACTTAAGGGTTAAGGGACTGAACAGGGAGGCTGCCAGGGATCGACCAGCGTGGAGAGCCACCATTAGGTGACCAAGGCTGATGCATGCAAGCATGTTGGAGCCTTCAAAAACGAAACGATCATGGTCCTGAACACTGAAATCATGTCACCCCTCTCTCTCCTTTCCTCTAAGGAAGGCAAATCCAGCCATTCTAGCCTCTCACTGTATGACAGATCTGCCAGAATGGAGACCATCTTAGTTGCTGTTCTTTGTATTCTCTCAATCTTGTTTATATCTTTCTTTTTGTGTGGGGACCACACTACTGCTACATATTCTAACCTGGGGCGGATCATGGCCACTATCAATTTTTTCATCATCTCTTCATTCATGTAATGAAATGCCACTCTTATATTGGTCAAGAGTTTATATGTCTCTTTAACTATCTTGTTAATGTGTTTTTCAGGTGACAAACTATCCTGGAGCAGCACTCCTAAATCTTTCTCTTCGCTCGCTTTTGTGATTGGTTCATCACCCATCATGTAATTCAGTGATGGTCTCTT
>JAGKTI010001186.1:33714-70396 GCA_018397915.1 Birgus latro
TTGGTCAAGAGTTTATATGTCTCTCTAACTATCTTGTTAATGTGTTTTTCAGGTGACAAACTATCCTGGAGCAGCACTCCTAAATCTTTCTCTTCGCTCGCTTTTGTGATTGGTTCATCATCCATCATGTAATTCAGTGATGGTCTCAGTGCATTTACCCATTTCCAATATTTTACATTTTTTTGCATTGAATTTCATTTCCCACATCCGGCTCCAATCATGTATCCTATCCAGATCCTCCTGCAGCATTTTACAGTCCCCTTCAACCTCTACCTTCCTCAAGATCTTTGCATCATCGGCAAACAGACGTGCATAACTGTTCACTCCATCTACCATATCATTTACGTAAATCAGTAACATTACTGCTGCCAACACCGAGCCCTGTGGGACACCTGTTACTTCTCTCCATCCAGACGTCCTGTCCTTTATTACTGTCCTCATTTGTCTCTCTCTCAAAAAGTCTCTCATCCATTCCAGGAGGTTACCCTAAGTCCTCCTATATGCTCTAATTTCCACATTAGTCTCTTATGGGGTACTTTGTCAAAGGCCTTCTCCAAATCTAAATACACACAATCCACCCAACCGTCTCTCTCCTGTAGCACATCAATCGCTCATGAGTAAAAGCTAAACAAGTTGGAAACACATGACCTTCCACTTCTGAATCCAAACTGACTCAGTCAAAATATTCATCTCTTCCAGATATTTTATCCACCTATCTTTCAGAATCTTCTCACACAATTTTGCAACCATGCTGATTAGGGACACTGGTCTATAGCTCAGGGGTTCTTCCTTGTTTCCTCCCTTGTAAATTAGTACCACATTTGCTCTCTTCCATTCCCAAGGCACTTTCCCTTCCTCCAGCGAACACACAATTAAACTGTGAATCTTATCCGCCAGTTGTTCTCTGCATTCCTTCAGTACCCAATTTGAAATTCCATCCGGTCCTGGGGCTTTCCTTACATCTTGAGTTTCCAGTAATTTGTACACTTCCTGCACTTCCACTTTTATATCTTTTATCACTACATTCCTAGTCACTCCCTCCCCCTCCACAAACTCCCCTTCATTAGTAAAAACCGATTGGAAACTTTTGTTCATTATTTCAGCTTGCATTGCCACATCTTTATAGACCCCTCTTTCTACTTTCAGTTTCGTGATTCCTTCCCTTTGTTTCAATTTGCCATTAACAAATCTATAAAACAATTTGGGTTCATACTTACATTTGTCGATTATACCTTTTTCAAAGTTCCTTTCTTCCTCTCTACGAATTCTTGTATATTCATTTCTAGTTCTTTTATATTCTTCCTTTGTTCTATTATTATCTCTCTTTCTCCATTTGTTCCACACCATGTCCCTCTCTTTTTTCGCTATTGTAGCATGGGCCAAACAGGGTAGTACTCCCGAGGGGAATGGGAATGCTGGTGATAGGGAGAGCTGGAGCTCCTGTTTCACTAGCTACCTAACCATCCCCCTTTGCTGACCTTTTCAGTGTGACAGTAACAAGGAGAGTAGACCAGCATACTCTCCCAAACATTTCCTCTAACTATCCTATGCACTACACCACATGCGCTTTACATATCACACAACGTATCCCACTACATTATAGGGGTTGACGCTAGCAAGGGCATGCGGCCAGAAAACTGTGCCCCCGCTACCTAGTGGCGGAATTTTTTGGGGAGGCGTGATGGGGGTTCCGTCGGCATAGATCATGGGTCCGGGGCAAGATGGGGCTCGAACCTGTGCTAGAGGGTACAGGGCATTGCGGTTCCCAGGCTGCCGCTTCCGCTCAATAGAGAGGGGCCCGAACCTGGGAGTAGCGCCCCAGGAGGCTGCCCTATCAGTGGGTGTATAATGGCAGGGCAGTTGCAGTGCCAACGCGCACTTGGAGGGTTTCCCTGCAGCTGTCCTGGCAGGGTGCCCCGAGGCCACTAACACAGCCACTGGTAAGCTGGTGGGCCAGGGGTCCAAGATCCATTGCCTGGACCTAGGACTGTGAAATGGGTCAGGTCTTTGGAATGTTTAACCCCCCTTTATGTCACCGACTATGACTTACAAGTATAAGTATCAAAGCAAGCCTGAGGACAGTAAATCACCAAGGGGGTTTAGAGTGGGTTCGTGGAATGTGGGAAGTTTGAGGGGGAGAGCGGGGGAAGTTGTCGAGGCATTCAGTGGGAGGTGGGTGGATGTGGCATGTTTGCAGGAAGTCCGGTACAGGGGTGGATCAGCCAGAAAGATTGTTGGGAAGGATTGCTACTATAAGTTGTTTTGGCAGGGGGGAACTGACAGATATTGGGATGTGGGTGTGTTGGGTGCAGAGATATGGGTGGAATATGTTATGAATGTTATGAGAGTCAGTGATAGGATTTTAGTAGTGAAAATTTTGATCGGTAGGAAAATCTATCTATCTGTCTATTGCCCGACGCCACGATCCCGCAAGAGGTGGCCACCTGACCTTGAGTTATTTGTTTTACGGGGAGGGGCACCAACCCTCCACAAACCCACCCGCTGACACATAGGGAGCACGTATGGTTTGGCTATATGGTTACCACCCAGCGTTGTAAATGGTTTCTTGGCTTACAGGAAAACATTTGGCTTGTCACTCAATGTAAAGCCACCTGTAAAGGAAAGAAAAGCAATAAGAAGTGACAGGAAAGATGGGAGAAACAGGAATAGAGGAAGGCAGGCACAGAAAAATAACAATAAACGGTATGGAAGAAGTAGGCAGCACTACATCAAGTGAGTGGATGATGGTCGCCACCACCTACCACTGGTAGGAAAATTATTTCAATTATATCGGCATATGCTCTACAGGTAGGATTGGATGAAGCAGAGAAGGATAGATTTTGGGATGATTTAATGCGTGTAGTAGGTGGTATAGGCGATGATGAGGTAGTGGTTCTGGGAGGGGATTTAAATGGTCATGTGGGTGAAGCAGCCCAAGGTTAAGAAGGAGCCCAAGGTTATGAAGGAGTCCAAGGGGGATGTGCATATCGTTTCGTTTCGTTTCGTTTTCGAAGGCTCCAACATGCTTGCATGCGTCGGCCTTGGTCACCTAATGGCGGCTCTGCACGCTGCTCGATCTCTGGCAGCCTCCCTGTTCAGTCCCTTAACCCTTAAGTCACACTTAATGACCTTGTCCCATGTCTTTCTCGGTCTACCCCTCCCCCAATATTAACACTTCTCACCCTCTGTACCCAATTATCATCCCCCATCCTCTCCACATGTCCAAACCACCTCAGTCTACCTCTCCTCATCACAACGCCAATACACTCCAGTCTCATCCTACCTCTCAACTCTTCCATCGTAAACACAGCCCCCCCAGGCCTTGCATGCAGGGACGCACCGCACATCCACCTAATCATTGTCATTTCTGTACGTTTAAACCCGTGAATATCCTCTTCCTTTACTGCCCAGGTCTCACTACCAAACACAATCACACTCCTAACACATGCTGCATACAAGGACCCCTTAGCACGTAAGGAGAGTCCTCTCAATGTCAGGAGAGGCAACAGCTCCCTGAACTTCTTCCAACCACTTCTCACCCTAGCAACCGAGCTAACTCCAGCCCCACCTCCGGCACACAACGTGTCTCCCAAATAACAAAACTCCTCCACACACTCAAGAGACTCGCCTGCAAGTTCTACCCTCTCACGCCTAACAATCTCCACTGCTCTCCCCGACACGCCGCACACATGAAATCAGCATTATCTCGCAGTCTACCTCTAATACCACTACATCTCTTGTGCACCCATTTATCACAAACTCTACACAAGATGGAATTACTTCCCACACCAATGTGGCAAACTGCACATGGCCACTCTCCCTCTCCTCTGATTGTACTGCCACCAACCGTAGATATCATCACTTTTGTTTTATCTGCATTTACCTTTAAGCCCTTGTACCCCATACCATCTCTCCACTTCTTAAATCCTTCCTCCGCCTCCTCTTCATTCTCCACATATGGTGTAAGGAATGCGGAAGGGGGAAGAATATTCGAGTTTGGGAAGGCTATGGACATGATTGTGTGCAACACACATTTTAGAAAAAGAATGAGTCGGTTGATTACATACGAGTCCAGGGGAAACAGCAGTCAGATAGATTATTTTCTGGTCAGGAGGGTTCATAGGAGGTTAGTGAAGGATGTTAAAGTTATAGGAAGCATGGAGCATGTGCAGCAGCACAAACTGTTGATTTGTGACGTTGTGCTTAAGGAATGAGTGATGAGAAGGAGGACATATGTACCTAGGAGGAAAATATGGAAGCTGGGAAACCAATCTGTATGCTTAAGGAATGAGTGATGAGAAGGAGGACATATGTACCTAGGAGAAAAATATGGAAGCTGGGCAACTAATCAGTAAGAGATGCCTTTTATAATGAAATGAGGAGAGTGGTGGCTGAACAGGGAGCCGTAGATAGAGGCGTTAATGAACAGTATAGAGCCCTTAAGAACATACTGATGCAATATGCGGTTGGACAAGAGGCCCACCAAGACATAAAGTAACTTGGTGGTGGGATGAGGGTAGAAGCCGCAGTTAAGGAGAAAAGAAGGCTTTTCCAGGAATGGAAGAAGGGTGGTAACAGGGAGGAGTACTTGGCTGCCAAGGGTAAGGCTAGAAGAGAGGTATACAGGACAAAGTCTGAGTCACAGAGACTTTTACTTGATAATCTAAATCATGGAGGAAGGAAAAATACGATTTTTAGGGTGGCAAATCAGGTGAAGAGGGATAATTGGGACATTGTAGGTGAGCAGTGTGTGAAGAATGATGAAGGCAGGGCAGTGGTGGACAGTGAGGATATTAAAGATGCATGGAGAGAGTATTATAGCCGGTTGTTGAATAAGGAGTTTGACTGGGATAGGGAAAGTTTGGAGCCAGCAGATCCAGTGTTTAGCCCTTGGCCTTTGGTTGACGCTGCTAATGTGAGTGAGGCAATAGGCAGGATGCAGGTGGGGAAGGCAGCAGATGTGTCTGGGTTGACTGCCGAAATGTTGAAAGCCTCAGGAGATACTGGGGTGAGGTTAGTCACTGACCTGATAAATATGATTATATATGAGTGTGTTGTCCCAGATGATTGGCTGAAGAGTATAATTGTAAATGTGTACAAAGGGAAGAGTGATGCCCTGGAAAGGGGAAATTACAGAGGTATAAAGCTCTTAGATCAGATAATGAAAGTAATGGAGAGAGTTCTAGAAGGTATGATTAGAGAAAGAGTGAATATCGATGAGATGCAGTTTGGGTTTATGCCAGGCAGGGGGACCACTGATGCCATATTCATTGTTCGACAGCTTCAGGAAAAATATATTGGAAAGAAAAGGGAATTGTATTTTGTTTTTGTTGATTTGGAAAAGGCGTTTGACAGAGTCCCTAGAGAGGTGGTGAAGTGGGCAATGAGAAAGCTAGGGTTGGAAGAGTGGCTGGTTAGGGTGGTTATGGCCATGTACGTGGGTGCTCGCACCCAGGTAAAAGTGAATGGAGTTTTGAGTGATGACTTTTCCATGAATGTTGGTGTGCATCAGGGGTCAGTTTTGAGTCCCTTGTTGTTTATCATGGTACTTGAAGCCCTCTCACGTGACTTCAGAGATGGACTCCCGTGGGAGATGTTGTATGCTGATGATTTGGTGTTGATTGCAGAGAATGAAAAGTAGGTGGAAGAAAGCTTTAAGAAGTGGAGAGATGGTATGGGGCACAAGGGCTTAAGGGTAAATGCAGATAAAACAAAAGTGATGATATCTAGGGTTGGTGGCGGTACAATCGGAGGAGAGGGAGAGTGGCCATGTGCAGTTTGCCACAAGGGTGTGGGAAGTAATTCCATCTTGTGTAGTGTTTGTAATGAATGGGTGCACATGAGATGTAGTGGTATTAGAGGTAGACTGCGAGATAATGCTGATTTTATGTGTGCAGCGTGTCGGGGAGAGCAGGTGGAAATTGTTAGGCGTGAAAGGATTGAACTTGCTGGTGAGTCTCTTAAGTGTGTGGAGGAGTTTTGTTATTTGGGAGACATGTTATGTGCCGCAGGTGGGGCTGGAGTTAGCTCGGTTGCAAGGGTGAGAAGTGGTTGGAAGAAGTTCAGGGAGCTGTTGCCTCTCCTGACATTGAGAGGACTCTCCTTACGTGCTTATGGGTCTTTGTATGCAGCATGTGTTAGAAGTGTGATGCTGTATGGTAGTGAGACCTGGGCAGTAAAGTAAGAGGATACTCGCAGGTTTAAATGTACAGAAATGACAATGATTAGGTGGATGTGCAATGCATCCCTGTGTGCAAGGCCTGGGGGAACTGGGTTTACGATGAAAGAGTTGAGAGGTAGGATGGGACTGGAGTGTACTGGTGTTGTGATGAGGAGAGGTAGGCTGAGGTGGTTTGGACATGTGGAGAGAATGGGGGATGATAATTGGGTACAGAGGGTGAGAAGTGTTAATATTGGGGGAGGGGTAGACCGAGAAAGACATGAGACGAGGTTATTAAGTGTGACTTAAGGGTTAAGGGACGAACAGGGAGGCTGCCAAAGATCGACCAGCGTGGAGAGCCGCCATTAGGTGACCAAGGCCAATGCATGCAAGCATGTTGGAGCCTTCGAAAATGAAAATGAAAACGAATAGTGCCATACACCTGGAATTGGCTAATTATCACTTGGCAACATCCAACCTGCACTCGTTCGCTAATTTCCTTTACTTTTTTCCCCGTGAAATATGCCATATGAGCTATTCTCGTAATATAAATGTATATAAGAAAGGAAAGAAGCAGCCTGAGTGATATTTATATTCATCTGGAACTGCCTAATTTATTATGTATTGTCTAGATTTCCTATGACTTATTTCTTAGCATATACATTAGCAGCTGGTATTTTCAACTCTTGGCTACCGAGATACGTACATCTCAGTTCACTGCCGTCCTTCAAGCTGGAGGCACGTCGCAGTCACGCCCCTCCATTTCTGCTGCTTTTCCGCCCATTATAAAAGGCCCTGTGACCTCTACCCCTACTAAACATCGTGTGGGAAGCAGTAAAGGACTCGCTCATTCGCTCATTTTTTTGAAGGCTCCAACATGCTTGCATGTGTCGGCCTTGGTCACCTAATGGCGGCTCTCCATGCTGCTCGATCTCTGGCAGCCTCCCTATTCAGTCCCTTAACCCTTAAGTCACATTTAATGACCTCATCCCATGTCTTTCTCGGTCTACCCCTCCCAACCCCTCCCCCAATATTAACACCTCTCACCCTCTGTACCCAATTATCCTCCCCCATCCTCTCCACATGTCCAAACCACCTCAGCCTGCCTCTCCTCATCACAACACCAATACACTCCAGTCCCATCCTACCTCTCAACTCTTCTATCGTAAGCCCAGCCCCCCCAGGCCTTGCACGCAGGGACGCACTGCACATCCACCTAATCATTGTCATTTCTGTACGTTTGAACCTGCGAATATCTTCTTCCTTTACTGCCCAGGTCTCACTACCATACAGCATCACACTCCTAACACATGCTGCATACAAAGACCCCTTAGCACGTAAGGAGAGTCCTCTCAATGTCAGGAGAGGCAACAGCTCCCTGAACTTCTTCCAACCACTTCTCACTCTAGCAACCGAGCTAACTCCAGCCCCACCTCCGGCACCTAACATGTCTCCCAAATAACAAAACTCCTCCACACACTCAAGAGACTCACCTGCAAGTTCAACCCTCTCACGCCTAACAATCTCCTCCTGCTCTCCCCGACACACCGCACACATGAAATCAGCATTATCTCGCAGTCTACCTCTAATACCACTACATCTCTTGTGCACCCACTTATCACAGACACTGCACAAGATGGAATTACTTCCCACACCTTTGTGGCAAACTGCACATGGCCACTCTCCCTCTCCTCTGATTGTACCACTGTAGATATATATAAGTGTAATAAAGTACTAGAAATAATAGTGTGGGTGTGTATATGAATAAGAAATGACAATACGAGCAGCGAATTAGCGCGAGTGGGAGGCTCGTATGTGCTCGTATTTTACATTGCTTTCACTTTTTTTTTTTTAGTATGGATTCCAAACTACAGTACTTGGAAATCATTGAATAGTGTTTCTAGTGTTAATATTTGGCAGTGGTATTCATATTACGGAAAGTTGGGAAGTGTAAAGTGAAGACTTAGTTACCCAACTTCAAAAGTCTCCACAAGTCGAGTGCTAAAAAAACATCCCAGGAGAAAGCTGAAGGTATGTGCCATATGTATATGTAATTATAATATTCTAGGACTAATAACTGATTTTTGGCAAATATTTTAAAAGTCAGTCGGAGCGCGGATTTGCCCCGCGGGATTGGCACGGTGTTCCTCCGACCACCCCACGGTTTTAGGGTTAACAGTGTAAACACAGCAACACAACACTGTTTTATCACAATTTTCTGTAATATTTGGTGGAATATCAGCCACGGCCCCTGGCTGCTTGTGGAAAGATGCTGATGAATCATTCCGAAAGATCATCCGATTCATGGAGAGAAATCCAGCCTACACACCTAATGAACTGCTTCCTTTTTGTAGTCATTATGATGACTTCCAAAATCGCCATCATGTAGCAATCAAATATTCAGACATCTGGGACTTTTTCACAAGGAGTGAACATGCAAAAACAGCAGACAGTTCACTCGTATCCTCCTGTTAATTTGTTGGGCCCCAGATAGTGATGCATCAACATTCACACCAACAAGTACTCCAGCAAAAACGGCTGCTCCACCAGTCTCCCCCATCAGGCCTGTTCGACCCCAGCCAGCCTATCCACTTGCGTCGATAAGCCTGCATCACCTCACCCACAACTCTGCAGTTCCCAGACAAAACATGGACGATTCCCCATCAGGACAATTCATACTCTGGACGATTCCCCGTCATTCTATAAATACTTATTAATAATTAATCAATACTTAAATAATTATATTTCAGGGAGATCCATCAAAGTCTATGTTCAATAGTGCAAGCTTTGGATATTATTTATTAGTTGCACCATTAGTCAATAATTAACTTGTTTCTTCCTTGCTGTAGTCCCCTTTGAATTATATTCTATCATCACCCATGGCTGTCTTCATTAATGACAGCAAATTGTCCCGAAACCAACTGTCCTTGCTGCCGACTTCTTTATAGCTCCTTTTTTTTTTTTTTTTTTTTTTTTTTTTTTTTATAATGGGCACTGCCGAAACTTATTCCTTGTGAAATATGCGTGATGCTAGACGGCCATCATTCACGTGTTGTTTAAGTTAGGTCAAAAGCTTGACTGGTAATGAGGACTTAGGCTTAGTGGCAATCCTTGGAGATTAAAATTTTTATGGGGAGTATTCGGGGGCAAAACTAATTGGTTAGGTTAGGTTAGGTTAGAATCCAGTATGCAGTGATGTATCCAGTCAGTGAGATCGTATGTAAATACACGTCTTAATATATATTTTTAACGAAAAATATGAGGCTTGTAGAACATAATCCCCTATTTTACGTGTAAATATATGTCACATTTTAGCTAATCGTGTAGTAAGAATAATTAAAATTTCATTTAAGTAAATAAAATACACTGAAAACATTAGGCCTATTTTTTGTCCCTGCGACCCATCAAAATTCCTCTAGTTTGAGAATCACTGGTGGAAGAAAACAGGAAATGGGTGTTATTCAATTTTCCAGAAAATTTGATTTTCCGGCATTTTGAATTCCCCGTGGCTCCTGGATAATTGAGGTTCCGCTATATATATATATATATAGATAAGAATGTGGACAGGGTTCATGAAGAATACTCTGCAAGAACAACCAACATTTACAATACAGTATATGGTAGATAGTGGCAACCATGATCCCCTCACTTGGTGTATAGCTGTCTACTTCTAAGGTGACTCTACACAAAGTGGCAAGCCTAATGGTTTCCTGTAACCCAAGAAACCATTCACAACATTGGGTGGTAACCATATAACCAAATAACATGGTGATGTGCAGCCTACTATGATGTCCCTGTTAACTGGGTCGAGAGACATAACCATGGCATCCATCCAGGAATCACACCTCCTCTCACTTCCCCACACCTCATTGTTGTAAGGCACTCTCCACCACATGGGAACATTGGTTAACTGCACAGGACAGCCCTGCAGGGGTGACTGCTTGCCTGCTTGGCCAAGCTGACTGGGGTTATTCTACTACTATTTCTACAACAACTACTACTAAAACTGCTACTAAAGATGCAATCTGATAAATTATTGGTCCTATGCTGACGGTGTGAGTGATAATGTCATGCCTAAAAGAAATTATTTCAGAGTAGCCAAATCAGTCTGCCTGAAAAAACACATTACAGGCCAGTCCTGTTATACAAGCATCTGCTACTTGAGAAACCAATGATACGAGAATAGGCAATTTAGACCCAAATAAAGTGATGTGAGCACGGGAATTCGAGGCTGCAAGAAAACGATTTGAGACGAGTGGAAAAATCTGAGAAGCTCGCCATTTCCCACCACACACATAGCAGGGTCATGATGTAGAGGTGTGTGGGAGGAGTTTGTGAGCCCTGCTCACCCCACTTGCCTCTTGCCCTCTCCTTCCACTTCCCATCTCGGTCTCTTTTTCTCTTACACCAGCCACTGAGAGTGTCGGAAGTACCTCATGAGTGCCCACTATTGAGGGTTTTTATATTGTTCTCTGATGCTGTGCTATGTGCTCAAAAAGCTTACATAATGTCTTCCAAGCACACCCTTACCTCTACAAGTGCAGTGCCATCCATAATGCTGCCACCACCATTTTCTCTCTTGTGAATGAGAGAAAATGTAGTCAGCCCCAGCAGTGATGGACAGACTTACGGGTGGCTCAACCAGACAGTCCCCGTACTACTTTACAAGTAGGTTTGCTTACTTTATTCATGCTATTTCCACCTTTCATTTGCTTACATAACCATAATTTTACATTATTATGGGGATATAATAGTATTATAGGTGTGTAGAAGGTGTTTGTAGTCTGATTACTTAGACCTGGGTTGGTGGGGGTCAGTTAACCTAATCTTATTTTTCCCACGAGTTATGTACTCCGTTATACGAGTTTTTGCTACTCGAGCAGTCTTCCATTGACATACCCCACTTAGATAATGGGACCTCCCTGTACTAATTATTTAGGTATCATAAGTCAGCCATACAAGGTCTGTTCAGAAAGTATGTAACCTAAGACTCTAAAAAATTAAAAAGTTAACCTGTTGAGCTAAACATTAATCTCCCTCAAAGTAGGTCCCTTCTGACTTGACACACACAGCTCAATGTTCTTTCCACTGCCTGAAACACTTTTCAAAGTCAGTGTTCGATATCTCCTGCAGGTGCTTTGTCACATTTGTCATGATCTCTTCTCTCGGATGAACATTGCTCAAGACATGTGGAGAGTGAAGACTGTTATCACTGGATATTAGACTTGGGTGTATTGGTATGTTGACCCAGAAACCAAAGCACAGTCATCCCAGTGGAAGCATGCAGGGTTGCCTTGGCAAAAAAAAAAAAAAAAACAGGTCTGCTTCAAGATGAAATACACTCACTGTTGAGTTTCTTTTCAACTACCGTGGTGTTGGACATCACGAATATGCACAAGGTCAGACTGTCAATAAACATTATTACTACGACATTATATATCATCTTCATGATGCAGTTCAGTGGAAGATACCAGATCCTTGGAAAGCAACAAGTTGGAAGCTGCACCATGACAACACCCCTGCCCATTTCGTGATTCAAGCACAACATCCCGCAGGTCCGGCAGGCTCCCTACTCACCAGACATGGCTCCATGCAACTTTTGGTTATTTCTCAAACTCAAAACTCCACAGAAGGGTTCCCAACTTGAGATGAGAAAAGAGATCACGGCGAAAACGATAAAGCACCTGCAAGAGATACCAAAAACCGACTTTGAAAAATGTTTCAGTCAATGGAAAGAAAGCTGGGCTACATGTGTCTGGGTTAACAACAGCAAGAATTTCACATTTGCTGGTCTCTTCACATATACTGCTCCAAAGCTACATACCCTTTACTACGCCTAAGATAAGCTCTAAGTACTCTAAAAACTACTGCTGTTTTTAGCAAGGCAGTAAAACAGTGTGAAACTACTCCAGGATGGTGTGTGAGAGCCTGGTCCAACTATATATCACTGGTGCAGTGTGTCAGGGGGAAAATGAGAATATACTTATACTGTATATAAATGAATGTGAAGCCAGATGTCACGAGGGAAATGAGAATATGTCTATGAACAATGGTAATAACCGTCTGGTCGATTATCACGAGAGAATCGACTCGTGAAATCAAGTAGCGCTTACTTCACCAATTCTCAAGAGTAAAGAATTTTATAAACTTTCTCAACAGTACACAGCAGAGACTAATCGCTCAAGGATCCTGTATACTTGGACTGTTGGCCTCTGAGAAAGTTAGTTCACCCCTTGACATTCAAAGATTAATAATAGTAATAATGATAATTAGCAGGAACTTGCTGGTGCAGACTCCTAGCTGGCACAACAGATTTAAGAATTTATACCAAGAGCTGGCCTAAATACCAGTCGTGATTAATATAAGGAGTTGTGCTAACTTGGAGTAGCAAAAGTGTGCTAAATGTGGGGAAATGAAACATGACTGTTACATTTAACAAAGCTCAAGAAAAACGAACTGTAAATTTATTAATTACATGAAAATAAATTTACGTTACATGAATCTATTCAAAATCAGAGCAAAAGAAATGCACTCACTGAAGCACTCAAACCAATATCTAAATAACACACTGAGCTGAAAATCTAAATAACCTTAAGCCCGGGAAACAACATAAAGAAGTACTGGTCAGAGGAGATGAGACTGTCGTTGCGAATAGACTGGGCGTCTGTCACTATCGAACGCTGCTACCGCTGTTGACGTCTGCTTCAGTCGATCACCAGGTTGGTGGGAGATTCGGGAATACGCCGATACTGCAGGATACTGAAGGTCACCAAAACTAGGGACTCTATCCACGTTAGGTATCGCACTCCGCGCTCCGTGGCTGCCAAACTCTGACTCCGGGCTCGATGCTTGCTCTACTCAGGGTATCGTGGGAAAGGGCGTGGCCAACTCAACGGCCAGAGAGGCAAGCGTATGGGAATGAACATTCGCAAAATATCACTCAGTGGAATGCAGTGTCTGTACACAGACAGTCACTCCTGAGAAAATGACAAAAGTTTTGAAAACTTGATGCAAATATAAGTACACGAGCGGACGGTTAAGAGAATGAGCGAAATTCTATGGATTTCAGAATTCTTCAATCGTTCCCACAATGTTGATCAACGTCACGAATTACGATACGTAATTTCACGAACTAGGAAATTCGTGCTCGTTTGTTCACTTTAAGACGTCATCTTTTCACGAACATTTCCACAGCCCACCCTTGTTTGGACTCTCCTTATTTTGACTGTGCTACACTTTTGTTGTGTGCCTCCCTCATCTCTTTTGTGGGTCAGCCTGCCTGTTATGTCAGTGGTTCTAACGGTTAATACATTTGTAGTAATCCCTCCATTATTCGGACGTCCAATACTCGGATATACTGACTATTTGGATATTGTGGGCTGCCCAACCCCCAAAATGCCAAAAAATTCGGGGGGGAAAAAATCGATTTTTTGGGACCGCGTCAGTTTAAATTTCCCGCGCGTGCCGATCGGCTGTGTTTACACTCGTGGCGCCTGTCTGTCGGTCGCCATTACCAACTCAGTTGCTGCCTCGTGAACACCTCCGACAATGGCGGCCGAAGTGATTGGTTTTGTGGTGATACCTTACCTCCTACAGTGCTTGATACTGCTTTTCACCTTCTTCATCATGTGTGTGATGATCGTCACTAGACCACACGGGAAATTACTGTCATGTACAGTACAGTGAAGTGATGTGATTCCAGTTAAAAAAAAAAAAACGTTGTGGAAAGTGTTGGTGATAAGTGCTGGTGATTCTCAAGTGGAAAGGTGTGTCAGGTGCAAGGTCTTCCTGTCAGAGTCTGAGATGATAGAGTGGGTTATTACATCAGGACGGCAGCTTCTTGTTCATAAGTACCCTAACTTCTTGCCTAACCTGTTTTCATCATGCTGTAAATGTGTTAAAAAATTACCAAAAATGTTAATCATAATTTCCTGGGGGTAGGGGGTTTTTCAAGAATTCTCCCCCAGTATCCCTGCTTGTCGTAAGAGGCGACTAAAAGGGTTGGTGGTGGGTTAGTGCCCCACCCCGTAAAAACAACTAACTAAAAATACAAACAGGAAGCCTCGGACCAGGACTGACCAAAAGTTGACAACAAAGGAATGGACAAAGGACGAGATAAAGATTGCGACTTGGAATATAAGGGGTATGAATGATGAGGTGAAAGAGAGGGAGATTGTACAGGTGCTTGAGAGTGCGAAAGTGGATATATGTGGAATTACTGAAACTAAATGGCGAGGTGAGAGTGTGAGAGAATGGGAATATGGATGGGGTATATGCGCGGGAGTGGGTGAGAATGAGAGGGCGAAAGAGGGAGTATGTATTGTTGTGAGCAACAGGTGGAAGGAGAATGTAAGAGAGTATGGATCAGTTGGGTCAAGGATTGTGTGGGTAAGAGTGAAAGTTGGACTACAAATGTGGGCAATTGTGTGTGTGTATGCGCCGACGCAAGATCGTATAAGTAGAGTGAGAGAAGAGTTTTGGACAAATGTGGAAGCCTGCTTGGAAAAGTTTGAAAGGAATGAGAGAGTGTTTCTGACTGGAGATATGAATGGAAAAGTAGGGAATGAGAAGGTGGATGGAGTGGTTGGTGAGTGGGGTGTGCCTGCAGAGATGGATGAGAATGGCAGTGCTTTAGTGGACATTTGTGCTGGGAGGGGGTTGGTGGTAGCTAATACCCTCTTAAGGCACACAATGATCCATAGGTATACATAGCGAGTGGTGAGAAGAGAGGACGGTGGGATGAATGAACGGAAGGCAATGACTGACTATGTGTGTGTGGATGAAAGGATGAGAAGATGTGTAATGGATGCAAGAGTATATAGAGGTTGGGGGAGTGGACTTTCTGACCACCACATGGTGGTGGCCAGAATCAGAGTCCAAACAAGATGGAGGAAGAGAAGAAGGGAAGGACAGGAGGAAGTATTTGTTACAAGGAGGGTAGAAAAGTTACAAGAGGATGGAATAAGGGCTGAATATAAAAGGGAAGTGGAGGAGCGATTGGGTAAATATAGATTGGAGCAGATGGGGGACGTGGAAGGTCTGTGCAAGGTATTCACAGAAGAAATCTGTGCAGCATGTGAGCCGGTGTGTGGGGTGAAGAGAAGACGAAAGGGGGTTCAGGGAACAGCATGGTGGACTGAAGAGGTGAGAGAGGCTGTGGCACAAAAGAAGAAAGCATATAATGAGTGGATGAGGAACAGGGGCGCCGAAGAGGCTGAGAGACGGACGAGAGAGTTATATGTAGAGATGAGGAGAGAGGTGAAAAGATTAGTAAGAAGAGAGTGGATGAGGAATTTGGAAGGAATTTGAGTGTAAAGTGGAGGGAATGTAAGAAAATGTTCTGGAAGGAGGTAAAGAGAGCTAGACAGGGTGCCAACGAAGTCAGTGGGGGTGTGAAAGATAAAAATGGTATATTACTAGTGGAGAAGGGAGAAAAAGTAAATAGATGGAGAGAACACTTTAATGAACTGTTGAACATAGAGAATGAAAGTAACGCAAGTATAAGTGGCTGGGGAATGGCAGGGAGAAGGAGGGTTGTGAGAAGAGAGGAAGAAATCACCAGGATGGAAGTGGTGGAAGCAATGAAGAAAGTTAAAATAGGGAAAGCCCCAGGAATTGATGGAGTGTGTGGTGAAATGCTGAAGCATGGGGGAGAGATAGTAATAGAATGGATGTGGAAGGTGTGCAGATTGGCTTGGGAGGAGGGTAGAGTCCCGGAGGATTGGAAGTCAGGTATAATTATTCCTCTGTACAAAGGAAAAGGGGAAAAAGCAGTGTGTGGTAATCACAGGGGCATTTGCCTTCTCAGTGTAATAGGAAAAGTATATGGTAGGATACTTATTGACAGAGTTAGGGAAATTACTGAGGAATTAGTTGGAGAAGAACAAGGAGGTTTTAGGAAGGGAAGAGGTTGTGTAGACCAGATATTCATTCTTAGATCCTTATTGGAAAAGTTTCTAGAGAAGGGCAAGAAGTTGTATGCGGCCTTCATGGATCTGGNGGAATGGCAGGGAGAAGGAGGGTTGTGAGAAGAGAGGAAGAAATCACCAGGATGGAAGTGGTGGAAGCAATGAAGAAAGTTAAAATGGGGAAAGCCCCAGGAATTGATGGAGTGTGTGGTGAAATGCTGAAGCATGGGGGAGAGATAGTAATAGAATGGATGTGGAAGGTGTGCAGATTGGCTTGGGAGGAGGGTAGAGTCCCGGAGGATTGGAAGTCAGGTATAATTATTCCTCTGTACAAAGGAAAAGGGGAAAAAGCAGTGTGTGGTAATCATAGGGGCATTTGCCTTCTCAGTGTAATAGGAAAAGTATATGGTAGGATACTTATTGACAGAGTTAGGGAAATTACTGAGGAATTAGTTGGAGAAGAACAAGGAGGTTTTAGGAAGGGAAGAGGTTGTGTAGACCAGATATTCATTCTTAGATCCTTAGTGGAAAAGTTTCTAGAGAAGGGCAAGAAGTTGTATGCAGCCTTTATGGATCTGGAAAATGCATATGACAGGGTGGATAGACAAGGTTTGTGGAAGGTTAAGAATATATGGAGTGGCTGGGAAGTTGTTGAAGGCAGTGAAGAGTATGCATGAGGGTGCTAAGGTTGCAGTGCGTGTGGATGGCAAACTGAGTGAATCTTTCCATTTGAAGGTTGGATTGAAACAAGGATGTGTCATGTCTCCATGGTTGTTCAATCTGTATATGGATGGGGTTATAAAAGAGATACAAGGTCGGGCAGTGGATGTTGGAGCGGCCCTAGTGAGAGAGGGCAGTGTTTGGAAACTCCCTGTACTGTTGTTTGCAGATGATACTGTGTTGTTGAGTGAAGACGAAGGGAAGCTGCAAGGCTTGGTAGATGAATTTGGGAGAGTGTGTAAGAAACGGAATCTAAAGGTGAATGTGGGGAAGAGTAAAGTGATGGTCTTCGAGAGAAGTGAAGCCAGTGAGTGTACAGTGAGATTGGATGGGAAGGAAATGGAGAATGTGAGTGAATTTAAGTACTTGGGCAGTGTGATGAGTAAGGATGGTAGTCTGGAGGGTGAAGTGCTCAAAAGGGTACAGCAGGGAAGGAAGGTTGCTGGTTCGTTGAAAGCAGTGAAAAGAAACAGGGAGGTGACCATGGAAGTGAAAAAGTTGTTACATGACAGTATTGTGATACCGACTCTGACATATGGAAGTGAAGCTTGGACCCTGTTGGAAGGACAGAAGTCAAGAGTGAGAGCAGTGGAAATGAGTTATTTGAGAGGAGCATGTGGAGTCACATGGAGAGACAGACTAACAAATGAGGAAGTGAAGGAGCGTTGTGGTGTGGTTGAGGATGTGATGGGAAGCGTTAGGAGAAACACGTTAAGGTGGTTTGGGCATGTGGAGAGGATGGAGAGTGAAAGATTGACGAGGAGAGTGTATGTGAGTGAGGTGGAGGGGGCGAGAGGGAGGGGGAGGCCGAGGATGAGATGGAGGGATGGAGTGGAGAGGTATATGAGAGAGAGGGGTGTGAGTTGGGAGCGTGGTAGTGAAATGGCAGTGGACAGAGTGACATGGAGGCGATTTGTTTGTGGCCACCCCGTTTGGGATTGAGGCGTCTGGCAATAGATAGATAGATGGTTCTTAAGTGCATTAGCTAGGAAAAAGGTGGAAGCCAGTGAATTTCATATTCGGTCCTAACCTAACCTAACCTAACCTAAGCTTACCATAAAGATTTTCATGCCTAACCTGTTTTCATCATGCAGTAAATGTGTTAAAAAATTACCCTAAATGTTAATCATAATTTCCTGCTTACAATTTAATTTTTTCATGCATGGTTCTTAAGTGCAACACCTAGGAAAAAGGTGGAAGCAGTGAATTTCATGTCCGGTCCTAACCTAACCTAACCTAACCTAACCTAACCTAACCTAACCTATCCTAACCTAACCTATGCTTACCATAAAGATTTTCATGCCTAACCTGTTTTCATCATGCTGTAAATGTGTTAAAAAATTGCCCTAAATGTTAATCATAATTTCCTGCTTGCAATTTAATTTTTCCATGCATGGTTCTTAAGTGCAACACCTAGGAAAAAGGTGGAAGCAGTGAATTTCATGTCCGGTCCTAACCTAACCTAACCTAACATTGTGTTAATCATAATTTCCTGCTTTTAATTTAATTCTTTCATGCATGGTTCTTAAGTGCACCAGCTAGGAAAGAGGTGAAAGACAAGGTGAAAGACAGTGAATTTCATGTCCAGTCATAACCCAACCTAACCTAACCTAACCTAACCATTTTTCTGGTAGCAATTTACATCATTTACTGTATTTGATGCTTTGCATCGAATAATTTAGTGCATAAAATGTGAGAAAAGATGATTTCCATGTCAGATACTTACTTACACTATGCTGGCAAGTTCTGAGCACCTATGACTCACTCACCTCTAAATCATCATTTTTTGGTTAAAATTCAATAAATTCATGGAATGTGTGCATCATTTTTTGGTTAAAATTCAATAAATTCATGCTATGTGTGCATTATTTATGTGAAAAGGGACCTAAATAAATGCTATACATGTCCAGTAGGGAGGTAGGAAGGTAGTTTTCTGATTTAGGTTAGGTTAGGTTAGGGTCATGAAAAACCAGTGCTGGAGCTTCAGGACCAATATCCGGACAAAACCAGTATTCGGACATGCCTTTGGCTCTATTATGTCGGATAATGGAGGGATTACTGTCATTTTAACTTGGTCCACACTTTTGTCCTTTTGCCACTTATTTGAAGCAACTCAGTGGGAGGGGGGGAAGGAAACAAAGAAAGAAAGAAAAAAAGACAAAGCAACAGCTCTATATCCTTTCTGCAACACTTCATCATGACTAGCACCATATTTTAGTTTTAATTTCTTGCTACAGCTTAACACTGAAAAGGGAGAAATAAAAATTTTAGGCACAGTTGAAGTAAACATAGTTGTGCAAGTTACTTTTTTGGTTTGTTCTTGTTTTCTTCAGATTGTCTACTCACAATCCCTGCACTCACCCACTCTTTTTCTCATCCACTGATGGCCTCTTCTCTACTGCCTCCCCCCCACCTTCCCCCCAGATTCTGTGCTTTCCCAGTGAGACTGAAGTTCTTCACTCTTACCAAGACCTTTGGTATGGCCCCAAACAATTCTCCATGCCTCACTGGCTACAGAAGAGAATGCATTCACTCCCAGTCTCTTGGCATCTTCAGATGCAAAGTAACGTGTCACCTCCTATGTCCTTGATCTGATCTGGTTCTTCTTATACTATAATTATTCTGTGACACCTTTTTGTCATCCTTCAATACGACTCTGGAGCCTAGTTTGGTTCGAGATGTGGCAGGCTGGATTACACACCCTCCACACTCTCCCCCTGGTCTTCATCTCCTTAAAGTTATTCAGAGGGACCTTTAGCATCCTTTAGTATCACTCAGTGATCATCCTCGTATGAACATCTTGTCGTATAATGTGTCTTGGGCAAAGCACTGCAAACAATATTATCCCCTAGGCTGCGGCGGGCTCAGAGCTACATCGTGCCCTGGTGTGGCTACTTTGGGCAAAAGTCAGTCATTTTCAACTTCTATCTATCTACTGCCAGACGCCATAATCCCGTAAGGGGTGGCCATTTGACTTTGAGTTATTTGTTTTACAGGGAGGGGCACTAACCCTCCACCAACCCACTTGTTGACACGTAGGGAGCACGTATGGTTTGGTTATATGGTTACCACCCAGCGTTGTAAATGGTTTCTTGGCTTACAGGAAACCATTTGGCTTGTCACTCAATGTAAAGCCACCTGTAAAAGAAAGAAAAGCAATAAGAAGTGACAGGAAAGATGGGAGAAACAGGAAGAGAGGAGGGAAGGCACAGAAAAATAATAACAAAGGGTAAAAACTGGGTCCCACGCACACACACACGCATCAGAAGTAGACACCTTTCTACTTACCTATGAGTGTGTTTGTGAAGAGGTAAATCCTTTTACGGCTTCATCGGGACTGGTTGAAGAGAGGTCATTCTTGGCTGTTTTTTGGGTTGCTCAGAGTCCGTGGCCGCCTCGCCACTCACCCCATGCGCTCACTACCAGCCTTCCGCTCCCTTCTTGATGGCGCCAGCTCACTTTACTCAACAATTATGAACAATTTTCTTTCCTTTCCTTGGTTATTTCACTTGGCACTTCAAAATCATGACTTTACACAAATATATAAACTAATATTAAGTGATCATACACCGTGAAAAACAACGTAATAGTGAATATTGCTAAACTTTGGTAAATAATGCTAAACTCAACTTGATAATTATATTTTCTTTCATTTCCTTAGTTATTTCACTTGGCACTTCAAAATCATAACTTTCCAATCATAACTGAATAATATTATGTGATCATAAACTGTGAAAAACAAAATACTGTAATAATGATTAATGCTAAACTTAGATAAATTATGCAAAACTGAAACTAATATCTATCTAGCTGACACCAATAACTTTCATTTCACTTATTTTTTAGGCATTTATACTTGCTTATTTACACTAGTTATTTACAATTGTCTGTTCACCTTTCACTGTCTGAAAGTTGACGAGGGAGTGAAAATCCTTGAAGCACTCACCAACACACACGCCCACCTCGCATTCTGGGAACCAGGGTGTCACCTTTCGCCTAACTGCCTGCCGCTGTGTGGTGTGCATGCAGACGTAGCATGTGATCTGTCTCTTCCTGCCTCCTTCACCTGCTATAGTAGATGCAAGATAGTGGCGCTGGATGAAATCCTTGGCTGCCACCCTGCCTGGCGCAGCAGCATACCTCTTCCCTTTTTGAGAAGCACTGATGTTCTGTATTTCTCAAGCAGCTGGAACACTACATTGTATGAAAACTCACAGAACTTCAGCCGCTTCAGGGAGTTGAAAAGGCAAGGTTATAAGCGTTCATCATAGTGACATCCATAAGATGCAGGAAAAGCTTTATGTACCACCTGACCGACTTCCGTGCACACTCAATACTCCCCAGTTGCATGTCACACTTGTCAACCAGGTTCATTTTGAGGCTGTAGTCAAGGACAGCATCAGGCTTCTGCTCTTTCCAGCCAGTATGGTGATCAATTTTGTCTGTTTCAAAACTGCCCCTGGTGCACAGTTGTCAGGACATCGACATCTCGTTTGCCCTGCCAAGAGAGGGTCAAGATGTTATTCGATGACACAACTGTACACTACCTCGGCCAGCTGAAGGGGCGAAATTTGACACGAACTTCCAGTTCTTACGAACTGTGCCACAGGAATCAGTGCCATTGGCGAGGACGAAATTAGCCAAGGAAGGGCCGGTATACCAGTTGTTGGTATACAGGATGTGTCCTTGGCCCAAATATCTACTTAACACCTTTTTGACAACAGCCCCCAAAACCCCTGAGAGGATTGTTACATGGTATGTCAATATCAGTCGCTGTGTAAACAACCATGTCTAGGACAGGCCTGATGGAGTCCCTCCTGTTGTCCTCAAGAACTGTGCTTCTGTGCTTTCACCCTGCCTAGGTAAACTCTTTCGCCTTTCTCTCTCAACCTGTACCTTTTCTTCTTGCTGGAAGTTTGCTCTCATTCAGCCAGTCCCAAAGAAGGTTGACCATTCCCAACCCTCTAACTATCGTCCAATCGCTTTAACATCCTGTGTCTCAAAAGTTTTTGAATCAGTTCTTAACAGAAAATTTTTTAAAGCATCTTTCCTGTCACAACCTTCTTTCTGATCGTCAGTATGGGTTCCGTCAGGGACGCTCCACTGGCGATCTTCTCACCTACCTTTCAGACTCCTGGTCATCCTCCTTTCGGGACTTTGGCGAAAGCTTTGCCATTGCACTTGACATCTCAAAGGCTTTCGATCGAGTCTGGCATAAATCTTTGATTTCCAAACTGCCCCTTTACGGTTTCTATCCTTCTATCTGTGCCTTCATCTCTAGCTTTCTTTCTGGTCGTTCTATAGCTGCTGTTGTAGACAGCCATCGTTCTTCTCCTAGACCTATCAACAGTGGTGTTCCTCAGGGCTCTGTCCTATCACCAACTCTTTCTTTTATTCATCAATGACCTTCTAAGCTGTACATCTAACCCTATCCACTCATATGCTGATGATTCCACCCTTCACCTTTCCATTCGATTTCTGCAACGTCCATCTCAGCAGTTACTTCAGCAAACAAGGGATAAGGCTATGGCACACCTAATGTCTGACTTGGCTCATATCTCTGATTGGGGTAAAAATAATCTTGTTATTTTTAATGCATCAAAAACTCAGTTCTTACACTTATCAACCCGACAAAATCTTCCTCAGGATTACCCACTAATGTTTAATAATGTCCAGCTCAGTCCTGCATCATCCTTGAACATGCTAGGGGTTTTATTCTCTCGGGATTTATCTTGGAAAGAACATATTACATCTCTTGTAAAATCTGCTTCCAAGAGATTAGGTGTGCTGGGCCGACTCCGAACTTTTTTTACCCCTGCACAGATGTTTACCTTGTACATGGGTTTTATTCGCCCGTGTATGGAGTACAACTCTCATGTGTGGGGAGGCTCCCCACACGCAGCCCTTCTCAATAGGGTGGAGTCAAAGCCTTTTCGTCTCATTAACTCTCCTCCTCTTACTGATTCCCTTCAACCTTTGTCTCTTCGCCGCACTGTTGCTTCTTTATCTCTCTTCTATCGCTACTTCAATGGTCACTGTTCCTCTGAACTGTCTGCTTGCATCCCTCCACCTCTACGACGGGCATGTAGTACCCGTCTAGCAACAAACTCTCATCCCTTTTCTGTCCAACTCTCTAATGCAAGAGTTAATCGTTACTCCCAGTCCTTCATTTATGCAACTGGTCAACTCTGGAACTGTCTCCCTCTGTCTGTATTCCCTACTTCCTATGATCTCCAATCTTTCAAGCGCAGTGTGTCCAGGCATCTCGAAATGAATGGATCTTGAATTTGGCTCTCTTTTGTATTGTTTTTACTTTTTCTTGGAAGGAACAGTATGCGGGCCCTGGCCTTTGGTTCCTTCTTCCTTGGATTTAAAAAAAAAAAAAAACATACCCAGCATGGCAGTCACACATGACAAAAATTTTGATCCTGAAACGATGCCTCTTTGAGGCTATGTGCTGCCTGAAGACAAGCCGCCCTCTGAACAATACCTGGGATTCGTCGATGACAAGCTTCTGAAAGGGGGAAAATTACGGGGTGAATTTTCCCTTCAGAAGCTGAAACAGGTCCCATGTCTACCACAGTTGGTCACTGGTAGATGGCTCCATGTTGTCTGCAAAGTGAAGGAAGCAAAGAAAGACAAGGAATCGGTCCCGTGGCATGTATTTCCCAAATGTAGGTGCTGCAGGGAGAGCATCCCTCGTCCAGTAGTCATTTAGGACTTGTTTTTTTGGGGTAAGGTATTAGGAGAAGCAGAGCCAGAAATGTCATTAGCTCTGCCTTCACAACACTAACCCACCTGTGGACACGAGACCTGGGACTAACTGTAAGTGCCTGCATGACAAATTCATATAAATTGGACTGCTTGCACACCAGGTTGGTCACGTCGTCATCGACGAAGGGCTCAAAGTAATCCACCTTTCAGGCATCAGGAGAATGAGGCCAATGCTCCATCAGCCTTGCTGCACTAGCATCAAACTGGGGAGTGCTAGGCACAAAGTTCCTGCCATCACTCCACGTATGTAGCAGCAGGTGCAGCAGCAGTTGGTGGAGAGGCTTGTGGAAGGGCAGGTGGAGCGGCGGGTGAGGCAGGAGCTGTGACAGAGGATGGCGCATGGGGCTTTTTTGGTGACTAAGAGCCCCTCAAAAATGCTGCTTTATCATAAAGTTTCCGTCAAGTCTGACCTGACCCACGGGAAACAAAGGAGCTGGGGGGGGGGGGGTTGCTTGGGCCTGGTAGGGCTGGCCGCACTGCCCAGGTACCCCTCTTCATCCTCTGTTTCCTACCCCACGCTTGGCAAATTCCTTTGTAAATCGACACTTCCCTCACTCGATACACTCACTTTCATCACTAGTGTTGTCACTGTCTTCTCTTTACCAAATAACAATGCAGGGTACTTTGAGGGGGTTACAAATAGGCCAATGCCGCTTACCACGTGGTGTCTTTGAGGCTAATTTTTCTTTTTTTCTAGCAATTCAACACTTTAATTGCTAGATTCAGTGTCACTGGGTGGTATAGGCTTCTTTTTCCAAAAAAAAACATCACGACTAACACCTTGGCAGGCACTTTCACCGGATGTGGAGGGTTACGTTGAATGTGACATTCGATCTCTGTGCTCCACAGTGACAAGGAAAGAACTGATCACACTCTTTTGTGCCCAGCAGTGCCCAGCGACACGGGGTGACTCGGAAACCACCATGTGGCAACTCTGTGCTTGGGAGGGCTGATACGTACTGCATTCCTGCCAAAATCAAAGGCACAAAATTTGAAATCAACAGGCATCTCCTGAGAAGTCTGTAGCAGGCTATCGATAGGTCTGCCTCAGAGGCTCGTAGCAGCCAAGGGGTTAATATGAGCTTTGCACAACCAATTTTCAGTCAAACACAAAATGTCAAGCTCATGCTGATTAAAAAGTTCACCAATACAGTAAAACCTCAATTATTCATGATCATAATGTCCGGATTTTGGCATATCTGAGCCATGACTGAATGATACAGTGGTATGATAATACATAAAATTATCCGTACGACACCTCCCATTTAAACAGTGAGCATCCAGTTGCTTGCGAGTGAGCCATGGGTAAGCGGGAGTGAGTCTACTCCCCCCCCCTTTCTACTGGTTAAAGTAAAGCGTATATTTAGCGAATGAGCAAACAAGAGCATCTATCTAGTGGTGGCTTCCCTTCCTTATTAATTGCCTCACCAAACTCCACCCCACCACCCTCATAAGAAGGTCGTGAGTACACAGCATGGCACTCTTCGGTCTGGGTTACGCCTCCCTGATATCCCCTGGGCCACTGCAAAGGGATATCAGGGGGTATAGTCCAGGCCAAAGAGTGCCACGCTGTGTACTCACAACCCACTCACGAGGGTGGTGGGGTGGAGTGTGGTGAGACAATTGATAAGGAAGGGAAGCCACCACCAGATAGATCTCTTGTCTGTTCATTCACTTAACACATGCTTTACTTTATGCAGCAGAAGCACCTGACCAAATCAGTTCTTCCTGGCAGTCTATTGTATTTTTCTTATTATTTCTGGGGTGGTAAATACTGTAAATGTTCCATGTTAAATCTATTTCCCCATTAGCTGTTCTGGGGACAACTTTTGTTCGATTCATCAGCATAATGATGGAAGTGACTGTCCTAACCTAAGTGCTTAACTAAACATAACCTAACTTAGCTTAAGTTCCTCAGGGCTCTGTCCTATCACCAACTCTCTTCCTTTTATTCATCAATGACCTTCTAAGCTGTACATCTAACCCTATCCACTCATATGCTGATGATTCCACCCTTCACCTTTCCATTCGGTTTCCACAACATCCATCTCAGCAGTTACAGTAAGACCTCACTATAACGGACTAATTGGGGGTCAGGCCAGTCCGAAATATGCGATTTTCTGATAAAAGCGACATCCAGACTTACCCCTGCTAATCCGGACTTTTTTCGATATATCAGACATTAGTTCGGATTGCATCAATGGTTTTCACCACCAGTGCAGTATTGTACTGTGTTATACCTTCACTACATTAATCAAATGGTATAATAATACTGTACTGTGCACTGAACTTTTACTTGTCTTATTGTGGTGAACATAACTGAAGTTGTCAGGCAATCCGGACTGCTTTCTGACTATATCGGACTTTTTCCGTTATATAGGAGTTTAGTCCGGTAGCTCCTCGAGTCCGATAAAAGCGAATTCCGGTCTACTGAAGTCCGTTATATCGAGGTTTTACTGTATTTCAACAAAAAAGGGATGAGGCTATGGCACACCTAATGTCTGACTTGGCTTGTATCTCTGATTGGGGTAAAAATAATCTTGTTATTTTTAATGCATCAAAAACTCAGTTCTTACACTTATCAACACGACAAAATCTTCCTCAGGATTACCCACTAATGTTTAATAATGTCCAGTTCAGTCCTGCATCATCCTTGAACATGCTTGGGGTTTCATTCTCTCGGGATTTGTCTTGGAAAGAACATATTACAGCTCTTGTGAAATCTGCTTCCAAGAGATTACGTGTGCTAAGCCGATTCCGAACTTTCTTTACCCCTGCACAGTTGTTGACCTTGTACACGGGTTTTATTCGCCCGTGTATGGAGTACAACTCTCATGTGTGGGGAGGCTCCCCACATGCAGCTCTTCTCAATAGGGTGGAGTCAAAGGCTTTTCGTCTCATTAACTCTCCTCCTCTTACTGATTCCCTTCAACCTTTGTCTCTTCGCCGCACTGTTGCATCTTTATCTCTCTTCTGTTGCTACTTCAATGGTCACTGTTCCTCTGAACTGTCTGCTTGCATCCCTCCACCTCTACGACGGGCACGTAGTACCCGTCTAGCAACAAACTCTCATCCCTTTTCTGTCCAACTCTCTAAAGAAAGAGTTAACCGTTACTCCCAGTCCTTCATTTGTGCAACTGGTCAACTCTGGAACTGTCTTCCTCTGTTTGTATTTCCTGCTTCCTATGATCTCCAGTCTTTCAAACGCAGTGTGTCCAGGCATCTCAAAATGAATGGATCTTGAATTTGGCTCTCTTTTGTATTGTTTTTGCTTTTTCTTGGAAGGAACAGTATATGGGCCAGTGGCGTTTGGTTCCTTCTTCCTTGCATTAAAAAAAAAAAAAAACTAATAATTTAACCTACCCAAACCTAACCTAACCTACAGCTGGGAAACTGGGAAACGAAATCCACCTTTGAGTACGCTGAGTAAGTTTCTTCCACTGTGCCAGAAACAAATAATCATAGGTATGGCTTAAGGAATGCATTATACTAACAGGGGGGAAATTTTTCAGCAGGAGAAGGTACTTTACCAACCCGAAAATAGAAGAATACAGAAGACAAACTGGAGGAATGTGAAGTGAATTGGTAAGGTCTTTCTGCTGCTTACCGCTCATTCTTTTCTTTGCTCTTGTGTGAATGTGTGAAAGACAGAGTATTGATATAAACAAAAATGTATTCTATCAACCCCTTAACAGCTGCTAGCACTGAACAACACTTTCCCATACTGCTGTCAGTGACGTTGAGTTAACACAAGCTATAAAAATCTGCGAACAATTATGGCAAAGGAATGAAGTTCACTGGTACGTTTACGTGACCCTAATCCAGGATTCTTCAAAGTATGGGTCGCGACCCAAGACTGGGTCACATGCTTTTGTTCAGTAGGTCGCCATGTCACAATCAGATACTGTATATAAATAATAAGTGAAATGCATTAATAATAATAATAACTCATTCATCATTCACCATCTAATCCAGTGTTGCCCCACGAGCAGTGTAGGAGCCCAGGGACAAGCAAGTTGGTCCTGACACTTAAGATGAGAGTGACCATCTTCACTCATCTCTGAGTGGCACTACATGAGCAAAAAACCCCAACCACCCTTGGATATAAACCTCCACCAATTGGGCCTTAATATTAATAATAATAATTGTTAGGAGGGTTGTGAGAAGAGAGGAAGAAATCAGTAGGATGGAAGTGGTGGAAGCAATGAAGAAAGTTAAAATGGGGAAAGCCCCCGGAATTGATGGAGTGTGTGGTGAAATGCTGAAGCATGGGGGAGAGATAGTAATAGAATGGGTGTGGAAGGTGTGCAGATTGGCGTGAGAGGAGGGTACAGTCCCGGAGGATTGGAAGTCAGGTATAATTATTCCTCTGTACAAAGGAAAAGGGGAAAAAGCAGTGTGTGGTAATCATTGGGGCATTTGCCTTCTCAGTGTAATAGGAAAAGTATATGGTAGGATACTTATTGACAGAGTTAGGGAAATAACAGAGGATTAGTTGGAGAAGAATAGGGAGGTTTTAAGAAGGGAAGAGGTTGTGTAGACCAGATATTCATTCTTAGATCCTTAGTGGAAAACTTTCTAGAGAAAGGCAACAAATTGTATGCAGCCTTCATGGATCTGGAGAAAGTATATGACAGGGTGGACAGACAAGGACTGTGGAAAGTATTAAGAATATATGAAGTGGATGGGAAGTTGTTGAAGGCAGTGAAGAGTATGTATGAGGGTGCTAAGGCTGCAGTGTGTGTGGATGGCAAACTGAGTGAATCTTTCCATTTGAAGGTTGGATTGAAACAAGGATGTGTCATGTCTCCATTGTAGTTCAATCTGTACATGGATGGGGTTATAAAAGAGATACAAGGTCGGGCAGTGGATGTTGGAGCGGCCCCAGTGAGAGAGGGCAGTGTTTGGAAACTCCCTGTACTGCTGTTTGCAGATGATACTGTGTTGCTGAGAAGACGAAGGGGAGCTGCAAGGCTTGGTAGATGAGTTTGGGAGAGTGTGTAAGAAACGGAATCTAAAGGTGAATGTAGGGAAGAGTAAAGTGATGGTCTTTGAGAGAAGTGAAGCCAGTGAATGTACAGTGAGATTGGATGGGGAGGATATGGAGAATGAGAGTGCATTTAAGTACTTGGGTAGTGTGATGAGTAAGGATGGAAGTCTGGAGGGTGAAGTGCTTGAAAGGGTGCAGCAGGGAAGGAAGGTTGTTGGTTTGTTGAAAGCAATGATAAGAAACAGGGAGGTGAGCATGGAAGTGAAAAAGTTGTTACATGAGAGTATTGTGATACCAACTCTAAACATATGGAAGTGAAGCTTGGATCCTGTTGGAAAGACAAAAGTCAAGAGTGAAAGCAGTGGAAATGAGTTATTTGAGAGGAGCATGTGGAGTTACATGGAGAGACAGACTAACAAATGAGGAAGTGAAGGAGCGTTGTGGTGTGGTTGTGGACATGATAGGAAGTGTTAGGAGAAACACATTAAGGTGGTTTGGGCATGTGGAGAGGATGGAGAGTGAAAGACTGACGAGGAAAGTGTATGTGAGTGAGGTGGAGGGGGCGAGAGGGAGGGGGAGGACGAGGATGAGATGGAGGGATGGAGTGGAGAGGTACATGAGAGAAGGGGGTGTGAGTTGGGAGCGGGGTAGTGAAATGGCGGGGGACAGAGCGACATGGAGAAGATTTGTTTGTGGCCACGCCGTGCGGGACTGAGGCATCCGGCAATAGATAGATAGATAGAGCGACATGGAGAAGATTTGTTTGTGGCCACGCCGTGCGGGATTGAGGCATCCGGCAATAGATAGATAGATAGTTAGTGAATATTGCTGTTAGTGTGTGTGTGCGCACGCACACCTGTTACGTCATGAGTGGTGATGTCACCGGAAGGGTCCTGCGGTGAGCAGCCCGGGCCCAGTTAGTTCGCGGTGTGAGGCCGGTGAGTGCGGTTTGCCTTCTAATACTTGTAGCAGAGCGTGGTTCCGACATAATTGTGTCGTGGTCAACTAAGTGGCTCCAAAACTTGAAAATGATTCACCCTATGAGATTTGGAAGAAGGACATCGACATCTGGTGCGAACTGACAGACTTACCAAGAAAAAAGCAAGCCCTAGCCATTCATCTTTCATTGTCAGGAAGAGTGAGGGTGGCATCTTTGGAAATTGACACGGCTGATTTGAAACAAGAGAATGGTATTCAGACCTTGTTGAACAAACTAGACAGTTTATTTCTCGTGGACAAAGGACGTTGGCAGTTTGCAGCTTTTCATTAATTGTACAACTTCAGAAGAGCCGGTGATATGGACATTGTAAGTTCGTGGCAGAATTTGAGCATGTTTATTTCAAATTTACGAAGCAAGACATGGCACTTCCAAATTCTGTGATGGCTTTTATGCTTCTAGCTGCATGCAAACTTTCAGACAGTGAGCAACAACTAGTGATGTCCACGATAACTGAGGTGACATATGAAAACATATAATCTGCCCTGAATCGTATATTTGCTGGTGAAATTGGCGGGCAGAACAATGCATCAGTGTCTACCAGTGAGGTGAAGAGTGAACCAGTATTTTGGGGTGACGAAGTTGGGGGTGTGGAAATGTTTTACATTAGAGGTACTTGCCGGGGACGGACAATGTTGCAGGGTGGTGCAGTATGTGATCGAGGTTGTGGTGGTGGCTGATATTCAACTGTATCTGTTAGAATTTCCCAACACTTATCCACTGGCAGGAGGCAGAACCCACTTGGGTCTGACGGAAAGGTATTGAGGTGTTTAGTATGTGATTCTAGATTTCATTGGGCTCGTGACTGTCCGGATACATACGAAAACAACGGCAGTCGAGAAGAAAATTCTGAAATGGTGCATGTCGTTATTCATGTGCTATGTGGATGATGCCACTAGTAGAGGTAAATTACAGATGCTAGTAGAAGAATCTAAGGGATGTGCTGTTCTAGACACAGGGTGTTCTACAACTGTATGTGGAGTTGAATGGATCAATTGCTATCTGAGCTCACTGATTACAAACGTGATGCTATAAGAGAAGCGTCATCCTCAATGTTCACTTTTGCTGATGGTGTCACAGTTTCTTCCCTCAAACATGTTACTCTGCCCTGCTACATTGGAAGTATGCATGCAACCATCGTGATTGATGTTGTGAACTGCAATATTCCCTTGCTGCTGAGTAAATGTTCCATGATAAAAGCAAAAATGTTAACTTTGGAAGTGACCAGGTCACAAATTGTGGAACTATCATTAATTTGAAGTCCTCATCTTCAGGCCATTCCTACTTCCAATTTCCTTATGACTAAGTCATGAATTTTGTTTAACAATCACACTGGCATCTCTAGGGGGTGATGTACAAAAAACGTCTTTGAAGCTTCACAGGCAAACTGGACACCCAACATCGGCAAAACTAATTAAACTGATTACAGATGCGGGGATTAAAAGTTCAGAACTGGAGCAGGCTATCAAGGCTGTATCTGATGCTTGTACAGTCTGTTGCAGATTCGAGAAAGCCAAGCCCCAAACCGTAGTCAGTTTGCCCATGGCGACTAAGTTTAACGAAGCCATAGCCATGGATTTGAAAGCTTGGGGAAGGCATTATTTCTTAGTCCTTGTTGATTTGGCAACCAGTTAAGGAATATTTTGGAGCTGGATTGTTGTGTTTGGCACGCCTGGAAAAATTCTTACAGACAATGGTTGCGAGTTCAACAATGCTGAAATGCGAGCACTGGGAAAGGCCTTCAATATCAATATCATGACAACGTCTGCAGAGAGTCCATGGAGCAACAGAGTATGTGAGCGTAAAAATGCAGTTGTTGGTGACATTGTTAGGAAGATAATGGCTGATAGCCAGTGTGACTTGGAAGTGGCCTTGGCAAGGGCAGTATCGGCAAGAAATGCTCTCACCAACTAGGTTTTTCTCCTAACCAACATGTTTTTAGTCAAAACCCTGGCATACCTAATGTGTACGCAAATGATCCTCCAGCCTTGGAACCTACATCACCATCAAAAATTGTGAGAGACAATTTGAATGCTTTTTATTTACCAAGACAAGAGTTTATAAAGACTGAATCAGATGAACGTTTGGCTAGGGCTCTGTGGCACAACATATGTTCGAGTGACTTAACATCCGAAATGGAGATGAAGTCTTCTACAAAAGAAATGACAGTCATGACTGGCACGGTCCAAGAATTGTAATAGGCAGAGATGGGAAACAAATTCTGGTGAGACATGGCGGTGTCTACGTGCGAGTGCACGTGTGTCATTAAATTGGCATGTGTGCCAGAGCAAGACACTACAGTTGAGAGTGGTGTCAGCAGTGATGAGAAGAACAATGTTTTCCTGGAGAAGCCTACTGACGATTATTCGCAAGTGTTGAATGATTATCCACCAGATGACGAGTCGGAAGATGGTGCGGTTCCGATTGATGAGCCTCCCACAGTTTCTATTCCGGTTAATCAACCTCCCAAAGTTTCTGTTGGTCAACGTATAAAAGGAATACATTCAGAAAGTGGAGAGTTGGTGTCTGGAAGGATTGAGAGTCAGATAGGTAAAGCCATTGGAAAGTGCAAACACTGCTACAATTTGAAGAGGGACTCTGATGGCAGCATTGATTGGATAGATTTGCAAAAGGATTTTAGCACATGGGAAGTGGTTGATGATGACGCAGAAATGCTTGTTCTTTTCAACTCTGAGGATGTATTATGTACCAAGGAAAATGAAATTACAAACTGGCAGAATAATGACGTGTATGACGAAGTAGACGAAGTTCAGCAAGATGCCATAACGGTTCGATGAGTTGTGACGGAAAAACTGAAAAATGGAAAGCCTATTGTTAAAGCCCGCTTTGTCGCCAAAGGATTTGAGGAAGACACAGTGGCTCTCCGAAAAGACTCTCCTACATGTTCAAAAGAAGGTGTGTATTTGGCACTTTCTTTGGCCTCCACAAACCAGTGAGACTGCCACACTATGGACATGAAAGCTGCCTACTTTCAAGGTACTGTAGTGACACTGAGAGAGTTGTTCCTTTATGTCCTCCGCCTGAATATGCAAATGGTAAGTTATGGAGACTAAAGAAAAGTTTGTGATGCTGCTAGGCATTGGTATCTGCGCGTAAAAGATCAATTGTTGAGTCTCGGAGCTAAAGTGTCATCACTGGATTCAGCGCTGTTCTCTTGGGCAATAGTGGCAAAGTCGAAGGCATTGTATGCATTTATGTCGACGACTTCCTTTGGGCTGGTACACATGAGTTCGAGCAGCAAGTGATAAACCGATTGAGTCAAATATTCCTCATCGGCAGTTTAGAATGAAAAGCCTTCAAATACGTTGGTCTCAAAGTCATCTCCAACATTGATGGCAGCATAACGCTCAACCAATTCCAGTATGCTTCATCTTTGAAACCAGTCACGCTGAGTAGACATCGTGCAGCAGTAAAATCAGGAGAGCTGTCCGAGTCTAAGAAAATGGAGTACCGAGCATTAATTGGGCAACTCAACTGGACTGCTACACACACTAGCCCAGATATTGCCTTTGATGTGTGTGACTAGCAACAGAGCTACCATAGCAGATTTGCTTAGACTGAATAAGGTGATCTCAAGGGTGAAGACTGACAACATGAAGTTATACATTCCAAGAATGGGGCCGATCGACAACTGTTATATAGAGTGCTTTTCGGATGCCTCATTTCCCAACCTTGTAGGCAATGGGTCTCAGGCAGGTTTTGTGATCTTCCTACGAGATGCTAGTGAGGCAAGATGTCCTATATTCTGGCAGACAAGAAAGATCAGGAGGGTCATCAAATCTACCCTATCTGCTAAAGCGTTGGCACTGCCTGAATGTGCTGAGACTTCTGTATATCTCGCTAACATATTGCGTGAGGTCTGAATATGGAAAGATCAAAATAAAGTGCTTCGTAGACAAGAGTCTGGTGGACACCCTTTACTCCTGTAGGAGTGTAGAAGACAGGAGATTGCACATTGATATTGCTGTATTACAAGACATGTTGGAGTGAGGGAGATTGATGAAGTATCTTGGGTGGATACATCACTGGCTGATTGTCTCACCAAGAAAGGTGCCTCGACAGAGCGGCTACGTGCAGCAGTCAGCCGGGACTAGAAGGATTATAGTACTTCCACAGACATCACATATCTGTATGTGGCCACAGACTGGGTCCTGATATTAATTAAACAAAAGTCTATGTATTGGAAGCATGGTACTCACACAAAAGTCTATGTATTGGATACATAGTGTGTATCACACGCCAACAGACCATTCAGCTTCGTCCTTGGAATCTTTCGTCAAAATAAGAAGAGAGGACGAGAGCATTAGTGCTTAATGCTGTTAGTGTGTGTGTGCGCACACCTGTTACATCACGAGTGGTGACATCACTAGAAGGGTCCAGTGGTGTGCAGCCGGGGCCCGGTTAGTTCGCGGTATGAGGGCAGTGAGTCAGGTTTGCCATATAATAATAATAATAATAATAGTCCATCCATCCATCATCCAATCCTACGTTGCCCCATGAGGAGTGTAGAAGCCTGGGGCTAGGCAAGTTGGTCCTGACATTTAAGATGAAAGTGACCAGCTTCACTCATCCCTGAGTGGCATTACATGAGCAATAAACCCCAACCACCCCTTGGATATAAACCTTCACCGGCTCAATCCGACTGGAGAGACGTAATTACCCACTAAACCACCAGGCACCAAAATTTGGTTATATGGTTATCACCCAGCATAGTAAATAATTTCCTGGTGTACAGGAAACCATTTGGCTAGTCACTCAGTGTAGAGTCACCCATAGCTGGAAAGAATGAAGGAAAGAAAGACAGAAGAGGGAGTGTAAAGTCACCTGTAGGCAGAAGAAAGGGGAAAGAATGAAGGAGAGAAAAATAGAAGAAGAAGAAAAGACGAGAGGAAAAGGCAGACACCCAAAGCAGCACTACAGTAAAACCATGATATAACGGACTTCAGTAGACCGGAATTCACTTTTATCGGACTTGAGGACCTACAGGACTAAACTCCTATATATCGGAAGAAGTCCGATATAGCCAGAAAGCAGTCTGGACTGCAGTGGTGGGGGAGCTACACAAGAAAAATGCAGTGGACACACAAAACATAATGGTGGAATGGAATAAAATCATGGTAACAGAGAATAAAATCAATGTACAGTACTGTAAGCTACAATAAAATCAAAGTCAACACTCACGAACTGACCATCCCCCATCAGTCTTACCAAGGATCTCCCATTTCTCCAGAGTCATCGCTACCCTCTTCCTTTTCCGTGATGAAGGGACCATCATCACACTCCCTAGGAAGAGGCATACAAGGAATAGCATGGCCTAAAGCAGGTAGGAAGCAATCACAAAAGCCACCACATGCACTGCCAAAACAACCATCCGAGAGGAGATGTTTACTACACTGTCGCCGTGCAGGAACTGAGAATGACGGAGGGGGGTCTTTAGCGGTTGCTGGGTGAAATACCCAGCCACACAGGGCGGCACAACTGGGCTATTCCAGGATGGCTGAATGCGAAAATGTTTGTGCGGCCATAATTTCCACCCAGATGCATGCAATTTGTACAGATATTATGAAAAAATTTACAAATAATGGTTTCGAACAGAAAAACACAGCGCCCAGTTTTTTTTTTTTTTTTTTTTTTTTAATGCAAGGAAGAAGGAACCAAAGGCCACAGGCCTGCATACTGTTCCTTCCAAGAAAAAGTAAAAACAATACAAAAGAGAGCCAAATTCAAGATCCGTTCATTTCGAGATGCCTGGACACACTGTGTTTGAAAGACTGGAGATCATAGGAAGTAGGAAATACAACAAAGGAAGACAGTTCCAGAGTTGACCAGTTGCATAAATGAAGGACTGGGAGTAACGGTTAACTCTTGGATTAGAGAGTTGGACAGAAAAGGGATGAGAGTTTGTTGCTAGATGGATACTACGTGCCAGTCGTAGAGGTGGAGGGATGCAAACAAACGAACAGTGACCGTTGAAGTAGCGACAGAAGAGAGATAAAGATGCAACAGTGCGGCGAAGAGACAAAGGTTGAAGGGAATCAGTAAAAGGAGGAGAGTTAATGAGATAAAAGCCTTTGACTCTGCCCTATTGAGAAGAGCTGCATGTGGAGAGCCTCCCCACACGAGAGTTGTACTCCATACGCGGGCGAATAAAACCCGTGTACAAGGTCAACAACTGTGCAGGGGTAAAGAAAGTTTGGAATCGGCTTAGCACACGTAATCTCTTGGAAGCAGATTTCACAAGAGATGTAATATGTTCTTTCCAAGACAAATCCCGAGAGAATGAAACCCCAAGCATGTTCAAGGGTGATGCAGGACATAACTGTTCATTATTAAACATTAGTGGGTAATCCTGGGGAAGATTTTGTTTGAGTTGATGAGTGTAAGAACTGAGTTTTTGATGCATTAAAAATAACAAGATTATTTTTACCCCAATCAGAGATACGAGCCAAGTCAAACATTAGGTGTGCCATAGCCTCATCCCTTTTTTGTTGAAGCAACTGCTGAGATGGACGTTGCAGAAACCGAATGGAAAGGTGAAGGGTGGAATCATCAGCATATGAGTGGATAGGGTTAGATGTACAGCTTAGAAGGTCATTGATGAATAAAAGGAAGAGAGTTGGTGATAGGACAGAGTCCTGAGGAACACCACTGTTGATAGGTCTAGGAGAAGAACGATGGCCGACTACAACAGCGGCTATAGAACGACCAGAAAGGAAGCTAGAGATGAAGGCACAGATAGAAGGATAGAAACCGTAGGAGGGCAGTTTGGAAATTAAAGATTTATGCCAGACTCGATCGAAAGCCTTTGAGATGTCAAGTGCAATGGCAAAGCTTTCGCCAAAGTCCCGAAAGGAGGATGACCAGGAGTCTGAAAGGTAGGTGAGAAGATCGCCAGTGGAGCGTCCCTGACGGAACCCATACTGACGATCAGAAAGAAGGTTGTGACAGGAAAGATGCTTTAAAATTTTTCTGTTAAGAATTGACTCGAAAACTTTTGAGACACAGGATGTTAAAGCAATTGGACGATAGTTAGAGGGTTGGGAATGGTCACCCTTCTTTGGGACTGGCTGAATGAGAGCAAACTTCCAGCAAGAAGGAAAGGTACAAGTTGA
>JAGKTI010001186.1:79770-94000 GCA_018397915.1 Birgus latro
TTCCCCTTCATCCCCAGTCTCTCCACCTTCATGAATAGGATAAGCCATTCTTGCATTACGATTTTGCTTCTTCGTAATACACTCCTCCTTGACCACCTTCACCCTGTCAGTGTGTAAAGTGGTTACTTTCCCCCCTTGTATAGGACGAACCTTGATAACAACATCATTTACCCGATCAACTACACGATAGGGTCCTGAAAACAAAGGTTGCAATTTCCTTGCCACCCCCCTGGCAGGAACAGTCTTCACATAGACACGGTCCCCTACCATAAGTGGTTTCATTATACATCGCTTTGCCCTTCTGTTCTCGTTCTCTGTGCTCGCACGATCGAGAAAATCCTGGCATCTTTCGAAAACCTTTGTTGCCATGGCGGCAAATAAATTAGGTATATCCTCAAGGTTGTACTTCAAAGATGGGTCCCGCACTACATGATAAGGCACCTGTGGGTCCCTGAGAAACAGCAAGAAGTAAGGGGAATCACAGATAGTCCGATTATATCCAGAGTTATAAGCCATCATCGCAACTGGTACCATTCTGTGCCAGTGATTAGCGTTCTGATCAACCATAGTTCGTATTATTTGTATGATGGTGCCATTTGCCCTCTCCACCAATCCATTAGAGGATGGGTGATAAGGAGTAATGTTCACATGTTTCATATGCAACAACTGTGCCAATTCCTGAAACACCTTGTTAAGGAATTCAGTTCCCCGATCCGTGACTAATTGTTGTGGAGTTCTGTAAATACAAATGACTCGCTCCACAAACACTCTAGCCACCTCTTCGGCAGACTTAGAGTTTAATGGTTCCGCGACGAGAAATCGAGTCACCGCATCAATGAAAGTTAAGACATAATAATGCCCTTCCTCTGATCTATTTAGTGGACCAATCAAATCCATGTGACACCTGACCCATGGGGCAGTGACATCGGGGAAACGGAGAAGCGGGCCTGGGGCGTCCCCCGAACGCTTCGAACGTATACACTGGGTACATCGTTTGCAAAATTCCACGACATCTCTCTCCATCTGAGGCCAGTATGCAAACCGTCTCGCGCGAGTTAAAGTAATCTTGGTTCCACCATGACCAGATAACGGTAAGCAATGAGCAAGTCTAAGTGCAGAATGAACGCTATCTTCTGGGACTACAATTTGGAATACTTCCCCTATGCCGAATGACCGACTCTCCTTCTTATAGAGCAAACCGTCTGGCAACAAATGAAAGCAGTCTAACTTTGCTGGCAATTTTGGTACCTCCATAGTCTCATTCCACAAATAACTCTTTAATCTGCCCGAAACTGGGTGTGCATCTTGCTGTCGCCTTATCTCAGTGACATCCCAATCTATTGTGTCTATTTCCACAGTGCCTGAACTCACAAGTAGTGCAACTTCATCTTCATCACTAGACTGAGTCGTTCTCAACCGGGATAGAGCATCCGCTACGACATTCTGTTGCCCTGGTAAATATTCAACCTTGATGTCATATTCGGCTACCTGGATTTGCCATCTTGCAATCCTCCCTGAGGCCGCATTTACATTAAACAACCAAGTAAGAGGTCGATGATCGGTCTGAATCAATATCTCATAACCCAAGATAAGCGGTCTGTTCACCTTCAACCCATAAACAATGCTCAGCACTTCCTGCTCTATCGTAGCATAGTTCAACTCCGCCTTGTTTAGAGCACAGCTGAAAAAAGTTAATGGCCGAAGGAACCCTTGATCATCTTTCTGTTGCAAAACTCCGCCAATCGCCGTACCGCTGGCGTCCGTAGTCAACACAAAAGGTCTATCAAAGCGAGGAAAAGCTAGCAGTACATCTTCCGCTAACCTCCGTTTAAGCTCACAAAATGCACAGTGTGCCTCCACACTCCACTCCACGCGCTGCTGTGTGTTCTTCACATCTCTTTTCCCACGAGTAAGTTTCGTGAGTGGTGCCGCTATCTGGGAGAAATTTTCCACAAACCGGCGATAATAATTCACTAACCCCAAGAAACTCTGGAGTTCTTTCAAAGTACTAGGAACCGCAATATCTTGGATTGCACAGATTTTCTCTGGCTGAGGGCGTAATCCCTCATTGGTGATGACATGACCTAAGAAGGATACCTCCTGTTTAAAGAAACTACACTTTGGCAATTTAATAGTTAACTTTGCCCCTTCAAGACGTCCCAAGACCTCATCTAGGTTTTGTACATGAGCATCAAACGTCTTCCCATAAATGATAATGTCATCCAAAAAAGTATGGGTTATCTTTCCCGTGAGACCAATCATGACTTCATTAATTATACGCTGGAAAGAAGCCGGTGCATCTTTTAATCGAAACGGAAGGTTGCAATACTCCCAGTGCCCTTCAGGTGAGGAAAAAGCCGTAAGAGGCCTAGACTCCTCATCCAAAGATATCTGGTGGTAACCCTGCTTCAAGTCTAAATTACTGAAATATTTATTCTCACCTAACTGTGAAAGAATATGCTCAATATTTGGCAAAGGGTAAGGATCTGTAACTATCTGCTTATTTAAATGTCTAAAATCTAAGCAGATCCGCAAACCACCATCCTTCTTAACTACTGGAACCAGTGGCGAAGAATAAGGTGAACGAGAAAGCCGGATAATCCCCTGTCTACGTAATCCTCAAGTTGCTTACGTACTTGATCATGCCACTTTGTCGGTATACGGTATGGCCTACGGTTTACTACTGGTCCATCCGCACATGTGATGATAGAAGTAGGGTGAGGTCGTAAGCGGGCCCTCGGGAAGTGCAAACACACTTGGGTGTTTCCTTATTAGCCTTTTTAATGCCTCATTTTCTCGGCTTGAAGGAATGGTTATCTGATCTACTCCCGTGTACAGTTTCTGGAGTCTATCCTCACTCATTACACTAGTGATCTGAGCTCCCTCTGGACTCACTTCCTCCCCCCACCTGACTTCTTCATAAGGGGACACAGTACCTACCTTAAATTCTCCATCTATAAATATCCTGTCGGGTTAAATTCGCATACGCGACAGTAAAACATGTTCCTTCCCCTGTTGCCCCATTATCCATTGGGCTTACAATGCCGGGCCACAACACTGCCGCAATCGAACTACCAGTGTTTGGCATAAACATTCCTACCTCCCACCCACTTAACGCTGTCTTTAACGTTATTGTTCCGTATGTGTAAGGTTCCAGAATGTCTGTCTCATTCGTGACACACTGACTTGTCACAAATTCCGCTTCCTCATTTTCCTCGGATGAAGGAACTGTTTCAGTTATCACAAAGGAAGGATTGAACTCTACACGAGAAACACTCCCTCCCTCGGTCACCAAATCAAGTTCCTCTTCCCTGACTTTTATACATAGCGGGTTGGCAGTGATACTTAGGCTGTGTGCGAATATGAAATCAACTCCCAAAATTATGGAAACGGCTGAGGGTAAGTCCCTCACTACCACAAATTCTTGATCATATTTCCTATCACCAAATTCTACCTGGAAATTCACCAATCCCAATATATCCATTGCATCACTACTAGCGGACACCAACCCACCGCCTCGATAAGGTCGGAGATCAGTATCAGGCCCTGACGCAATTTCATAGGTCTGTTGGCTAATCAAAGATTTACAAGCTCCTGTATCCAGAAGTATCTCACAATGTAAATTCCCACACATACCTCTAACCACCGCCAACTTCGCTACTCCATCACTTGTTGTGGCAATGACTAAGTTCCCCAACCCGATTTGTCCAGCTTTTTTTTTTCTTCCTTGGGTGACTTAGTCCTTTTCCAGTTACACTGATCTGTACTATGCGTAGTACTCTGACATTCCCTGCATCTAGCTACTGACTGTCCAGGATTATCTACACGGACCACACAGTGCTCAGCACGATGTCCCGTCATGGAGCAACAAAAACATGTAATACTTTTCCTCTGCTCCTGTGACAAATGATCATATTTCCCCCGTTGGAGGGGCCTGTCCGCACGACACCATTTGGCGAAGTGCCCTGGCTTCCCACACCTACGGCAATCATTATTGTCACGGGAATTGCCGCGTGAACTTTGATGAGTGTCTGTGCCGCCACTCGCACTCGTACGATTTCTCGCCCCAGTGTTCGGCTGAACCTTTGGCCTAGGCAATGCACTAACACTGCCTGCACTCGGGTTCACACTAGCAATCGTTCCCTGTCTTCTTTCTTTCAATACATTTTCTTCTGACAGAGGCGAATTTGTCTTCTCTGCCCACTTGACTCCTTCCTTCGCTATGTCTACTGAGTTACGGTACCTGCTCTATGGAATATGTGCAACATACTGCTTAGGAAACATGTCCAGAAAATTATTAACAATGATGAGATTCACTGATTCCCGGAAAGTGTCACGTAATGTAACAATCCTATCCCCCAGGCTCTGTAACCTGTAGAAGTAGTGAAGTGGAATTTCCCCGGGGTTCTGCTTCGCCATAAGTAACTCCCGGTGTAACGTTTCTAGACTTTCCTCAGTATAATATTGGTCCTTCACACGACCTTTGAACCTATCTGTCATCATTAGAGTCCCGGATTAAAATCTCCATAATCTCTTGTGCAGGACCGAGTGAAAATGTCCTAGCCACCTCCATTCTCCCCTTCGTAGTCCACTTCGAAGTATCATTGGTCCTCATCTCTATGTCACTTAACCAGATCATAACATCTGGCTCCAATCGTTTTCCTGGATATTCCGGTGAGGAGCGAAGTTTTGAACTACAAAAATATTTCATGGCCCCCAATTGTTGTATGGGATTCTTACTATTATCTGAGATGGCCTGGGATAATTGCTGAGATAATTGGGCAATATCTCCCCCAGTAGTACTCGAAGGGTGAGGATTAACAGGTGTTGAAGTCATTTTGTCAGAGTCTTCTGTGTCAGGATCGTCAGAAACAAAGCCAAAACCAACAGAAACAGAGTCAGAATCGTCTGAATCAAGTAATTCCTCAACTGGGTTTANTCACTTAACCAGATCATAACATCTGGCTCCAATCGTTTTCCTGGATATTCCGGTGAGGAGCGAAATTTTGAACTACAAAAATATTTCATGGCCCCCAATTGTTGTATGGGATTCTTACTATTATCTGAGATGGCCTGGGATAATTGCTGAGATAACTGGGCAATATCTCCCCCAGTAGTACTCGAAGGGTGAGGATTAACGGGTGTTGAAGTCATTTTGTCAGAGTCTTCTGTGTCAGGATCGTCAGAAACAGAGTCAGAACCAACAGAAACAGAGTCAGAATCGTCTGAATCAAGTAATTCCTCAACTGGGTTTAAATCGCCCTCCCAATCAAAATCACTCCTTTACAGAACAAATTAAAAAAAAGAAAAATATTCATTATTCACCATTTCTTCCTTCCAGTTCCCTCAAGTTGTTTCCTTTAATTACTCAAAGTTGGGAATAACAATTAATATAAGTATATCCCCACCGCTGCTACCAAAGGTTGCAGCGCTGTTATCCCACTGTTATCCCAAACGCTGCTACCAGAGGTTGCAGCACTGTTATCCCAACCGCTACTACCAGATGTTGCAGCACTGTGATCCCAACCGCTGCTACCAAAATGTCGCACTGCTGCCTAGGTGTCGATATGATATTTATCTCGGGAATATTATCCTCCCGTATTTAATACTGAGGTAGCGTGAGCGTGAAATCACCCAGACAACGGCAGCGCGCGACACAAGTGGGGGTGGGGGAAGGTGAGGGGGCAGGGAAGGAAACAAGAAGGCCAAACAGCCCTACTACCCACCCCACTGATCTCACTTGCTCACTTATTCATCACTCTCACTCAGTCACACTCACCCACCCACACACACACACACAAACAAGAGACAAATAGGGGTGGGGAGGGTGGGGGGACTGGAGGGAGACAAGTGGGGGGGGGGGAGGTTGGGGGCAGGGTGGAAGGACGGGAAGGCAGTTGGCAGTGCGACAAGCGAGGGTAGGGGAAGGAGACAACCAGGGGTGTTGGAGGGAGACAAGCAGGGATAGCGGAGGGAGACAAGTGGGGGTGGGCGGGTGGAGGAGGGAGACAACTGGGGGTGGGGGGGTGCAGGAAGGAGACAAGTGGGGTGGGGGGAGGAAGACAAGTGGGGATGGGGGAGAGTTGGGGGGACAGGGAAGGAAACAAGGTCAGACAGTCCTACTACCCATCTCCCAAGTCTCACTCACTCACTCAACACTCACACAAACACACACCACTCGCTGGCGCAGTGGTAGCATTCTCGCTTGCCATCTGGTAGACGGGAGTTCGCGCCTCGCTCAGGTTGCGAAAAGTTTCACTGACGAAGTGGGTGGTTACTGTCCCCCTTGAGCAAGGGGATGGGTGTGTGCACATGTGAAGGTCATAGCCTTGCCCATAGATCGACTACATGAGCTCTCAGCTCCCTTCCGGGAGGGTAAAAGCTGACGATCACTACCATCAAGTGATCCTGACTGACCCTGTGAGTTACACACACCTAAGGCACCGAGCAGGGAGGACGTACGTCGCATCTCTCCACGCCTGATGAAGCCTGGCCAACTATGGGCCATACCTAAATTAGTACCTTTATATGAGTCAAACTCTGTACCAGGCTAAACTAAATGGTATCCTATTATAAAAGAGGAAGTTTTAAGTAAGACTGTTGTTCAAATATCAAAATAAGTAAAGCAGTGCAGGAATGTGCCCGAGCAGCTGATTGTGTTTTGTCTATGCGCCGTGGAACGTAACCAGAATGATGTCCACATACTTTTGTAAAGTGTGTTTGGAAGGAGCTAAGAAAAGAGATAAAGGTAAAAAGCAGGATGATGATTTCTACCAGGAACTGGTTGAAATGGAGATGTACAATAAGCTGGTAAAATAGGTAAATGGATAGGAGATGGCATTTCAGAGTGAAATGGATGAAATTAAGAAACAGCTGCACATGCAGAAGGAGGAAATAGAAAAATTAGTAAAGCAAGTAAACAAGAAAGACACAACAATAGATAAGCTGACAGTAGAAGTGGGTTCACACAGAAGGAAAGTTAGTGAAATGTCAAGAACAGTTGTCAACCATGAGAGTATCATGGAGGAGTTCAAAAATGATAGACACAATTAGGCAAGTAAGCAATCTGATAGGTCAAAGCAGTGATATTGAAGAGAAGATAACCCAGGTGAATGAAAGCTACAAAAATGATGTGGAAACCGTTTGCTGAAATGGTGAACGTAAAGAAAGACTTAGAAACAAGAGCTGAAGAAAATGGCATTAAAAACAAAGTGAAACGAATAATCCAAAGCAATCCCAAATTGGTCAGAGATTCAGCAGTTATCAACATATCTATAGTAATCACTGGTGCAGAGGAGAAAGAAATAAAAAATAAGATCTCGAGAGACAAAAAAGAGATGGCAAATGTAATGAGGATACTGAAGGATTTATCAGACGAAATCTGCTACAAATACATGGAGGAGCACAAAAGGTTTGGGAAACATCATCATCATCATCATCATCAACCACACCTCCTTTCCCACCCTAGGGCAGGGTGAGGAGTAGCAATGACCAGACAGCCCAAATCTGCCCAATCCAATGGGTCACGCTTCCATTCACTCATCATTCAAGCCCCCAGAATCCTGGCTCTATCAGATACGCCAAAAACATTCACCATGTTCCGTAGCTTCACATAAATGCATCCGATAGAGTCAATCCGGACACTGCCACGTTAAAAGAGGTGCCACATCCCTGATCATGCACTTCTTCTTACAACATTCATCCAGCTAGCTCAATCTCGTCAGTTCCCTAGCCTCACCGACTTCCAAACCTCTCTTTCTCACACACTCATCCACCATATCTCTCCACCTTCTCCTTGGTCTACCTCTCCTCCTCCCTACTTCAAATTCGCTAAGATATACCTTTTTCACCAATCCACTGTTATCCATTCTCTCCACATGACCATACATACCATCTCAGTACACTCTCTTCAATCATGGTGTCTACCGACTTCCTCACTCCAGATCTTTCACGAATCACAGTAATCACCCTATTATCCGGACGCCCAATATTCAGACACCCCACTGTCCGAACATCGTTGATTAGGGTGTTCGGAACCCCCAAATGCAAAAAAAACTGAAAAAAATCTGATTATTTTTTACCCGTAAGTTTAAATTTGGCGCGTGGCGCCAAACAGCTGTGTTTACGATCGCTTCCTGCTCCCCAGGCTCCTCTTCCCCTCCCCCCAGTTCTCTCGTAACTGCCGCCATGAGGAAACAGTTGTCGGAATGGCTGGCAGTAGTGTTCGTTTTTCATTTAAACAGTCATAATTCACAGTTCTAAGGATTAAGTGCAGTTCAACACTGGATTACTGTACATGCTTCAAGAGCATTTTAATCACTGTCAGAGCCTTAGAAGTGGGGTAATATTCGTAACAACCACCATAGACATGTAAGTACAATAAACCCTTCATAAGCCGAACTATATGAGGCTTTACCCTGGTTCGAATTACCGAATTTTCTGTCTTACTGAATTTTCACCCCTCCAAAATTGCTAAATTACCGAATTTTCACCCCCCAAAATGGATAAGACAATACCTATTACTTGTCCTTTCAACACTAAATTNGACAGAGATATTCAACTAGTCAGGAATCTTCTCACCGCCCGCACCACCCAACAACATCTCGGCGCAGTGAGCAGAGTCCAGACACATAAAGTACAACAACCAAAACCATGGACGCCCCCCACCCGCACCATTTCACCAATCCCACTGCTGCTGCCACCAAACGAGAATGCCTAGGTATCATCTGGGTCTTGGACCACTTTCGAGTCTATCTGGCAGGCACTCACCATAATAACAGAAGGAAAACAAAACGAAGACTGGCCAGCCCATGTAAAAACTGTGCAGTGGGGGATGAACACCTGTCCCAGAGAAGACAGTATTACCACTCATTAACGAGTGTTTGGAGAAACTCCCCTTCTCTTACCACTCCAACAGCACCTACAGCCCCCCCTCCATGTCCCCCACATCCAACCCCCTTCACCACCTCAGGTGCCGACTGCACCACCTACAGAAGCAACAAGACCTTCAGCCTGACATCACCCTCCTCAATCCCTAAATGCCTGGTGACTCAGTTATGGTGGCCAAACTACCCATCTCTAACAAACTAACATCCCAATTCTCAGGCCCCTACAAAATCATCAACGTTCCCGACCCCTACCAGGTTACCATCCAGTATCACGACACTCCACACACATACCGGAATCGCCACATGCGTCTTTTCCACCTCTCACCACCCACCTCATCTGCTGCCTCCTTACCACACCGCACACACTCTCCCACCCAGCACATCGCACCACCACTCACCTCCCCTGCCAACACAACAAATTCATATGCATGCTACATCACACGTACACACTCCTCACCCTCACTCACTCCTCATTCCACATACTGTATATGTCCCCCACCATACCCCCCACCAACTCCACATCCTCCCCACCGACCTCCCACACACCCCTGGCAACCTCACCTCCCAGATCACAACCACCAACCCCCACTGCACCGTCACCACCAAACACAAAGACACCGCCATCCAGCCCAGGAAATCCCCACCCACGCCCAGCCACCTCACCTCATGACTCGAGCTCCTCGCCGCCTACACCTGTCCTCACCACCACCACTACTAGATCCAACTGTCTCTCTCACCCACCAGCAAGATATGCACCAACACCCTCACTCCCACCTCCTCCAATTCCAACACCACCCAAAGAAACCACCACCAGCTCCCCCACACCAAGCACCTCCACCATAAACCTCAAAATGCTTCAGGCTGGAAATAAAATTCTGGTGCCCAGACCAATCAGGACAATTAAGGTGTGTCAATCCAGTACTTTTCCTCCTGCACGACCTCATAAAACCCAAGTCGCCTCACCCATCTCCAGCATTCAGCCCAGAGTCACCAGCTAGTCACTACACACCGCACCACCAGAAACGAAGATCAAGCACGTGCTCTGGACCCCTACCCAGGGAAACAAACAACGCTTCCGAGGGACACCACAACTTCTGCGTCTCCTACGGAAGACCACACACACCTCCATCCTCGAGATAGTGCACTAATCTTACCAAGAGCCAAATATACCCGCTCAACACTGGATCACACTCCTCCAGCACCTCACGCCAGCCTACCAGACCTCTACCTCTAACATGTACCACCTCCAGTCATAAGGATGTGACTTCTTCAGCCGCGACAATGGTGAAATATGAGATTGGTATGGAGTAGTACCAAGGGGAGACCATTTAGAGGCGCGGGAAGAGAACGAGTGATCGGGGCTAGACAGACATAGGTCTTCAACAACCACGCCCCCCTCTTCCCCTCAACGGAATCGACTAGATATACGTCACCCAGCTGCATTACCCTCCACCCGGACCAGCGCTCAACAGAATCGGGGCAGGATCTGTGTGCTTGCAGACTACCCAAGTAGGACTGTGACGACGCCCACAGTGCTCATTGGGGAAAGGATGCCCACCGAGCTTATCAGGGAGGAAGTGCCCACATTGCTTGCTGGGGAGGGAACGCTCACTATGCTTCCCTCACCTACAGCCCCCGCCCTAAGCAGGACCGTGGCAACACCGACCGTGCCCGCCGGGGAGAGGATGCCCACCATGCTCATCTCGCCTGCAGTCCCAGTGCCTAGCAGAACAGCAGCTGCGCCCACTGTGCCAGTCGGGGAGGCGCCGTCCACTGTACGAACCTCGCCTGGGGGCCTAGAACAGCAGGGGAAGGTTCAAGGAAAGGATGTGCCCTTCAAGCACACCACCCTACAGGCAGAACCACGGCAGCACCCACTGTGCGGGCCTCATCTGCTGAACCTTCGGCACCTATAGCGGGTTACTCCCCTTCCTCGTCTCACTCCTCCAGAGGCCGAGCAGGACATCCCTCTCGTTCTCCCCACACCACAGAGGGGAGAGCAGGCTCCCCAGCAGAGTCACTGCTGGAAGAGGTCTGGAGTGGTCCTATAGTGAGTCCTGGCGTAAACTTATTACAACCAGCGCCCCTAAGTCACCAGTCACTGTCAGACTCCCGAAGGAGGCGAGACAGCAGAAAACCTCTGACAGGCTCCCTGGAGAGGAGAGACCACAGGCAGCCCCTGTCAGACTCCTGACGAAGGCGAGACTGCAGACGAAGAGGGATGCCCCCAGAACTCCCAGCCGAGATCTCCCTAGACAAGCCAGCGAACCACCCTCCACCAAGGGCAGGCGCAAGGAAGCACACCTACTAGACCTATTCGGCCCCAGCCCTGGGGGCAGACACAACAACGGAGGCCCCTCCAGTGAAAGGCCTCCCTCTACACCATCCAGCAGCTCTCACCCGATGAACAAGAGTAAAATGGTCTCACGCTCCTTCAGAGAGCACACACCTGACGAGACACCTCCCATGCCTAAGCACCACCTGCAGTTATCTTACCAACCTATCCCTATAATTCATATAGCATGTGTAATCTATCATATTGTACTGTGCCAGGTCACCGTATTCTCTGTGGGTAATATACGTGTAAGATCAGTTAACCTCTGTTTTAAGCCATGTTCCTTTGGTTGCATGCTCTGGACCGGTCTTAGAAAGAACCCAACATCAGACCCACATAACTCGGAGAGAAAGACGTTGATCTCTGAGTACATGGCATAACAGTATGTTCCATCTCCATCCCTCAATCGTATTATACTGTCCTTAACTTTCATTTTACCATTTACAAACCTCTAAATAGTTTCGGCTCTTTTATACATTTAGTTACAATATCTTTTTCGTATTTCTTTTCTTCCTCTCTCTGCACCATTACATATTCACATCTTTCCTACTTGTACTCCTCCCAGGCCCTTTCACTATACCTTCTCACTTTATTCCATGCTCTTTTTTTGCTTCATGTGCCATTCTACATCTGTTGTTACACCATTCTTTATTCCTTTCCATAGCTGCGGAGAATTTTGGTACAAATTTACCGACTCCTGTTTTATATACTTCTATCAAAAACTCATATTTCTCATCAATATTTGTGACTGTATTCATTTTACTCCAGTCCACATTCTGGAAAAAGTTCGTCACAGAAGCAAAGTCTGCCTTCCTGTAACTGTATCTATTTTCTCTGTGTTTTTCATCTCTTTCTCCTTCCTTTACTCCCCTCACTTCCATCTCAGTAACCAGATGATCAACTATACCAAAAAGGCATTGGTATGTGATGTTCCTCACATCACTTGGGTCCTTTGTGAATACTAAGTCGAGCCTTGATGGTTCGTCGTCTCCTCAAATTCTTGTATTTTTTAAAATTAATTGTGTTAACATGTTTTCCATCACCAACTCCATTAATTTATTTCCCCGTGATTCCTCATTGTTCCCAGCATCCATACCTTCCCAATCAACTTCTCTGCAGTTATAATCTCTCATTATTATTATTCTGTTTCTTCATTCAATTAACATTTTTAGTTTAATAATGGATTCTCTTATTAACTGTTCATAATCTTCTTTTGTCCATGCCCTAGTTTTGGGGGCATATAAAATACAGTAATCCCTCCATTATCCGTTGTAACAGAGCCAAAGGCATGTCCAGAAAGTGGTCTTGTCCGGATATTGGCCCTGAAGCTCCAGCACCGATCATTTCGGACCCTAACATAACCTAAATCAGAAAACCACCTACCTACCTCCCTACCGGACATGCACAGCACTTATTCAACCCGAGGAGTCCTGTCGACATACAGGTACGTTGCAACGTTTTGTCACGGCTACACCCATCGACGTACCCGTATGTTACGCAATTGCAAGGTCAGTCATTTGCACATTTTTCAAGTTTCACAGGTGATTTCTGGTAGGCATATGTGGGAGACTTTCCTCTATCTTCTGTCAAGTGGGGATACTGCCTGGCCCCACCTGACCCCCCCTCCCCCCCACACTTGGCAATTCACCTTTTAGCAATGACCTGGCCAGTAAAGACATGTCGCGCCACAGTCTCTCCAATGACGAAATTCACGGTGAAAGTGATTCCTGAGGTGGAGGACAAAGAAATAAAGAAGCCAGAGGAAGAAACACACAAAAGTGATGAGGTGGTAATGTCGTAAAGGAAGGTGCCATATGTGGATGTGTTTGGCGACTGAACAATGCTTATATTGCCTGTATTATTGTGTGAAAACCAATATAGTCTTGTGCTACATGTAAATTCGTACCAAATAAATACATAAATAAATACGTAATTTAAAGTGGCTTGAATTAGTTAACCCTCTCATAGTTCGTTTTCTTTGAAGCCAGATACCCCGAGAGAGAACAAAAGGTAAGGCTGATTTGTCACCTGTAGCAACATTTATAAGCTCAGGAGGGCGATTTCTCCATGAATTTTCGATGTTTCTCACCAAAAGCGGAGGTTTGAGCCAAAGAAATTTTTTTGCAAAATTGCTTGGGACTGGGGGGTATCGGAGGTAGGAAATCAGTCGGGACGTGACAGGTTAAGACCCCATTCACATAAATAATGGACATAAAGCATGAATTAATTGAATTTTAACCAGAAAATGATGATTCAGAGGTGAGTATGGCAAAGATGTTCACCAGTTGACAGCATAGTGAACGTACGTAACAGACATGAAAATCACTATGATAATCATCTTTTTCACAGTCTATGCACTCAAATATGGAACACAAAGCATGAAATAAATAAAATGTAACCAGAAAAATTATGATTTTGAAGTGATTATGGAAAATATGTTCACCAGAGGACAGCATAGTCAAAGTAGGTAACAGACATGAAAATCACTATGATAATCACCTTTTTCACAGCCTATGCACTCAAATATGGGACACAATGCATGATATAAATAAAATGTAACCAGAAAAACGATGATTTAGAAGTGATTATGGAAAATATGTTCATCAGCTGACAGCATAGTGAATGTAGGTAACAGACAATTACCGAGAGAATCACCTTTTTCAAAGCTATGCACTCAAATATGGGACACAAAGCATGAAATAAATAAAATGTAACCAGAAAAATGATGATTTAGAAGTGATTATGGAAAATATTTGGCAGATGACAGTGCACTTACATGTCCGTTGACTATTACTCCCCCTCTAAAGCTCTAACAGTGGTGAAAATTCTCTTGAAGCATGTACAGTAATCCAGTGTTGAACTGCACTTAATCCTTAGCACTGTGAATTATGATTGTTTAAACAAAAACGAACACTACCACCAGCCTTCCCGAGAACCGCTTACTCATGACGGCAGTTGAGAGAGAACTGAGGGGATGGGAAGCGGAGCCTGGAGAGCGGGAAGGAAT